>CBVK0100635834.1:0-11270 GCA_900067695.1 Picea abies
CGCTCTTCCGATCTCACAAGAATTAATTTTCTGAGAAGGTTTGTCTCAAATTTTGCTGAATTGCTGAAACACATCACAGTCATGCTCAGAAAAGGAAACGAAGTGAAATGGACTAGTGAACCCAGGAAGTCTTTTGAACAAATAAAGAAGGCGTTGACTGAAGCACCTATGCTAGTCAGTCCCGATTATTCCAAAGACTTTCTTATATTTTCTTTTGCTTCCTGTGAAACTGTAGCAGCAGTCTTACTGTAGAAGAATGATCAGGGGAAAGAACGGCCTATTGATTTCTTTAGCAAGGCGTTGAGAGATGCAGAGCTCCGATACGAAATCATGGAGAAGCAGGCTTACGCCTTGGTGAAAGCTCTCAAATCTTTCAGATTCTATGTCTTGCATTCAAAGATCATTGCATACGTCCCTTCAGCTTCTATGAAGGACATTCTTATACAGCCAGACATAGATGGAAGAAGAAGTAAATGGATCTCCAAGATCCTAGAATTTGATCTGGAGATTAAGCCCACCAAGTTGGTAAAGGGGCAAGGTTTAGCCAAGTTGTTGGATGAATCAAATTGCAGGGCCTTGGGAATCAATTTCATCTATGAGCAAGCTGAGTCATCCAGCGGGGGTTCCCAAAGAACCATACCACTAGCAGCATGTCCCTGGTACAAATATATCTTTTATTTTTTGCAAGAGTTGAGTCCTCCTGATGGATTGGGGAAAAGTAAAGCCAGAGCCTTAAAGCTCAAAGTTGTCAGGTATTGCCTCATTGACCGAACCCTGTATTGGAAAGACCCCCTGGGGGTATTAATAAGATGTCTGGACCCGCAGCAGGCCTAGAGAGTTATATTCGACTTCCATAGCAGTCTCTGTGGAGGTCATTATTTTTGGAAGACCACAGCTCACAAGATCCTTCGAGCTGCATATTACTGGCCCACCTTGTTTCTTGACGTCTGCAGGGAAATTAGAGCTTGCATCAAATGCTAGAAATTCTTAGGAAAGTAACAACTCAAATCCCTACCACTGAAACCTGTGGTGGTCTCAACACCCTTTCAGCAGTGGGGATTGGACTTCATCGGGGAAATTCATCCTCCTTCAAGTGGCCAGCCCCGATGGATTCTGACAGCGACCGACTACTTCACTAAATGGATAAAAGTTGTCCCTACCAGAAGCACTTCTCACAAAGTAATCATCGGCTTCCTGGAAGACATCATGGCTAGATTTGGCTTCCCTAGCAAAATTGTCACTGACAATGCTTCCCCATTTCGGTCTGAGCCTCTGGTCAAGTTTTGTGAACAATTTGGAATTTCACTAATTCACTCCACTCCCTATTATCCTCAGGGAAACGGACTGGCAGAATCCTCCAATAAAAGCCTAATCAAGCTTATCAGAAAGCTATTGGAGGACAATAAAAGGGCCTGGGACTCAAAGCTCAAATTTGCTCTTTGGGCTGACCGGGTGACAACCAAGAAATCCCTAGGCCTCTCACCCTTCCAACTAGTTTATGGAATAGAGGCAATTTTCCCCACTCAACTCGCCTTGCCTGTAGCCAATCTCCTCTAGGACTATGAGGGAGAACCTAACCATGTGCTCAGAAGAATTCATCAGATGGTGGAAGTGCAGCAGATCAAAGAACAAGTCCTGGATAGAGCTTACAATCATCAGCAGAAGATCAAGCAGGCTTTTGACAGGAAAAGAAAGAAGAAAAAGTTTGAGCAAGGTGATCTGGTACTCAAATGGGATGGACCCAGGCAGGAAAAGGGAAAACACAGTAAATTTGATGCCCTCTGGTTCGGGCCTTTCAAGATCCTTGAAGTATTTTCAAATAACACTTACAGGTTGCAGGATCTGGAAGGCAATGAAGTTTTCAGTGGCCCAGTCAATGGACATTTCTTAAAAAAATGTTTTCTGTGAGCCACAGTTGGCTCTTTTTGTTCCGTTTTGTAAATATTGTTTCTGTTTTTGTTTTTCGGACTAATAAATGACTCCATAGCCCAACAACAAAGGCACTTAGTCTGCAAAAGATTTCTTAGAGCATCACAGGGATGACTCTATCCCCCATGGAGCCAAATGTTAGCGATATTTCTTGCAGGGGGTTAGAATGCGAAAGAAAGGGGTTAAAAACCCATTTGTCCTAAGTTTTGGACGATAATGCACGCGTAGTAAGCAACGAGCAAGTCCAAGTGGTCCATATCTACGCACCCAGATCAATGACGTGTATTGGATTCTAGACCCCCCTTGCCTTTCTACCTTTAAGCGAGGGGGGGGGCGGTCCGGAATCGGGGGCGCACCTCTCCAATGGCCCAGATCAGTGCGCCCGGATCAATGGCGATGAAGACCATTTCGGACCCCCCCCTCCTTTCTACCTATAAGCAGAGGGGGGGGGGTTCGGAATTGGGGATGCATCTTTTCGACGGTCGAGATCATAGCGCCCGGATCAACGGCACTCGTGCAACCCCACCCTTCTCAGCTACCCTGTGTTTAACCAGCATGGGCCCTTCTCTTGTCATGTAATAACCCTTCCCACCTTTCTCCCGCTGCCGTGTGTCACTCATCCACCTCATCCTTTTTCGGTCCGCGTGGTTCTCCCTTCTTCCTACGACCCACTCATTACCCGCCACGTGTCCCATCCCTTCACACGTCGACCTCATGCCAAAGAGTGAGTCCGTTGTCTCTCATCCTTCCCCCCTTCCACCTGGTGTCCTCCATCATGTGCCCTCCCTTGTCATCCTTCGCACACCTCGTCACCTCCCTCACGTCCTCATAGTTCGGCACCCCATTCCTATCATGCACCCCATCCTCCGCGTTGTCCTCCATACTTGTCCATCACAGCCATTATGTTATTCCAAGTGGCAGCGCAAGAAGTCTTCCATATCCCGAAGTGATGAGTTGGCCAGTTCGTCCTCGATCCCAAGAAGCAGTTATTGAAGCGGTTGAGGGTGGTTAGACATCGTCTCTTCCATAATGGGGACATCCTGGGATGGATTAAAGGCACGTCGATTCGCCGATGTAACTGTCAGAAGATCGATCGCGTCTGTCATAAGTTGCACGACTATTCAAAGATTGTGGCTATAGAATTGTCAGAAGCCATGCAGACGCAAAGATTTCAATGCGGTTTCTTGGTTCCACTGTTGTTGTTGTTTTGAGTATATGTAGGCATTTTTTCCATTTTTGTATCTATCGATGGTAGAGCTAAGCTCCCGACTGTAAAGTTTCATCAAACATTCTGGTTTCCTGGTTATGCCTCTGTGTTTGAGACTTCTTGGTTTATGACAAACAGTTCTTCTTCTTTTCCCATCTTTGTT
This sequence comes from Picea abies, assembly GCA_900067695.1. NCBI lineage: Eukaryota > Viridiplantae > Streptophyta > Pinopsida > Pinales > Pinaceae > Picea > Picea abies. The sequence continues at coordinate 3,300 of CBVK0100635834.1, forward strand.
TCATCTTATGCCAGAGAGTTCACAATTGAATGATTCACATGGACTTAACAATCTTGTTATAATAAAGGATTTGTTGTGACATTGTTGTGCCCTCTGGTATCTATGTTTGAATGTGAAAGGATTTTGTGTTTGAATGCTTTCTTCTCCAGTCTGTTACAAACCGGATGTCTGTGATAGACCTTTGCACTTTTCTTTTGCAAGTATTCCCCCTACTCACCCTTTTACTGCAACTCACTGTTTGGATTTTATCAAGACCTCACTCGTTCATGCATGCCTGGTCTGGTTTCTGAGTTGAGACGATATTGTTCTGAGTTTCCTTCCATTTGATCACCCATTTAAAACAAATCGTGACTTTAAACTGATGGGCATCGGGCTCTGCTCCTACAAGCAATCCGGGGGTGACTTCTGATAGCCAACACCATGCTCAGGATAAAATAGAACCATGGCTACCAATCAAATACACTGTAGATCCATGTCAAATAACTATAAAGAGTAGCCACGAATAATACATAGCGGAGCTACATCTTGAAATCCGAAAGATATACATATAAAGCATCCATCTCCTAGAAGTTGATTCGGCCTGATGGCTATACTTCAGAGCTCGAGAAACAACTTCAAAATCTTCTAAAATTGGGTAGGAGTGTAATATGAGTGTACGACTGCACTACCCAGAGGTCTGCGATGGCTCGTCAGTTATGGACTTGATAATCTTGATGATCGGACTGATGGCTTCAGTGATTTCGAACAAAGAATCGATTGGATGTTCAGGATGGTCGGGTATGTAGACAAGGGACATATTGCAGAGGGGCTAACTTAGGCTCAGTGACAAACTTCCCTTGGATAATAGCACGACAAGTGATAAGACTCAGCCAGCATATCTGTTAATCATAAGTCTATGAAGCAGAAGGCAACGCAAACTCTCCATATGTTTGGAAGAGTAACCAAACGGTGGAGGACACAACTGTATATAGCGAGCAAAGATTCCTAAGGTCGTACTAAATCCCATAGTCTGATGAATAAAAAAGACAGATGTGCTTTATCCAAGGGCAACTCATTATGATTCCAATAAAGAAAATACTTTTCCCATCCTCTTTTTGGGGTATATTTGATTTTTTTGTTCTTTTTGATAGTTTTTGAAAAAGAATAAAGGAATATTACATTACAATGGAGGCACAAGTTCAGCAAACATACAAGCTCAAGGCACAAGGACAAGACTGATGTTCTAAGGAAATGATACTCGGGAAAAATCCTCCAGTGGCCAAAGGTGTTAAGACGTAGAAGAAAACTGTTACAAGACCGATGGGTAAGGTATGCAAATGCGGTTGATAGAACACACAATGGTAACGTCCTTCAATGTAAGTTTAACGAGCCCAGAGAAGGTAATCTCAGTGGTTTTTCATATTTAGAGAGTCTGAAAAATCATAAAAGGAAACTCCATTGGAGTACCTTTTTCGACAATAGTCTAGTCGGTTCAAAAAAGGGATAAACTATCACCGACTAGACGTCAATTCAAAACCATTTTTACGAGTGTGAAAAGGACAAGATCACTCGGCTATTTTTTCACTTTTAAGGAGTCTAAAAAAAGATTAACTATGGACTCCGTCAGGAATGTTCTTCTGGACCATTTTAATGAGTGTGAAAGAATAAGGTCACTCGGCGATCTTTTCAATTTTAGGGAGTCTGAAAAGAGCTTAACTATGGACTCCGGGGGGGTTTCTTTTTCGTAAATTTAGTCCCTCGGGCCCGAAAAAGGAATAAAATTATACCTGAGGATACTCTTCTAAAGAATGCGAATTCAATAGAGTATTCCTTTGTTTGTACAATTGACCATCTGGACTGAAAAAGGGGTGAACTACTGCCAGACATACATGACTTCAAATTTCAGTTTAACGAGCGTGAAGGCCACAAGATCGCTTGACAATCTTTTCATGTTTAGAGGGTCTGAAAAGGGCTTAAAAGGAGACCCGTGATGTTTTGGGAGTCTAGAGGGTAAGTCAAAGAGTGAAAAAGACCCATGCAAATGAGGATAAAACTCATATTCAGGAAAGACTATACGGACTCCCGAGCCTACAGTGTTGTTAGAAACAACATGGACACCATAATGCAACCAGGACCTACCTAGGGCATCCATGTTTTGGTAAGCTCTACCACCAAGTTGTGAAACATTTAGAGAAGATATGATGGTTCTGTGTCACAACCGGATGGGATCGATCTTATATCATACAGAGGCTACAAGATGCAACAGTTGGGATGAAATCCTACCCTATATGCTCAAGTTGATTTTTGAAAAAAAAAAGATATTTTTATGGACCGTCACTATTTTTTTCGAAACTCAATAAAAATTGTCCCAATACCTGATTAAATCCCTCCCATATAACTCCTGGATCACTCTAAATGGTTTTTGGTATAAAGAAACTGATAAAGGGGCCCAAAAAAGTGAAAAAAAGAGGCCAAAAAGTCTATAAATAGAAGCTGGTAGCTCATTATCACCATTGCTGATTTGGAAATTGACTCTGGAGCCAAAAGACCCCCTTAGCCAAATATCGTGATTCCGGGAGCTACGGTGGACGAAACGGACTTTTGCTTGGACCAAGTAAGTACAAACTCCCTTGTATTGCAATTCCATACTTCTTTTTAATATTTTAGTTGATTTTGGGGGTGGGTATCGACCTCAAAAAGGTTGGCCCTAGGAAAACGCGGGTTGTCCATTGACATCCCGCGGGTACCCATGATCAGAGAAAAGATTTCCTGTGGATACCCACGACTGTCGCCTCTACAGGCCACGGGTACGCCCCCCGCGCAGTGAAAAAACCACAATTACAAGTATTGACCCTCTTTTTTTTTCTTTGTTGTGTTGGTAGGATGTATGTTCAGTGGAGGGAGAGGGAGCACGAGGCCGCCAATGAGTTAGTGGCTGCAGATCCGAACGTTGTGGCCATGTTGACATAGTGTGGTTTAGTGAAATTCTTTTTATGTCCATTCATGTGCACGCAACCAAGGCTACTGAATTCTCTGGTTGATTACTGGCACCCTGATACAGAGGTGTTCATGCTAGAGGGGCAATCCTTGGTGCCCACCACCAAAGATATTTACTTTTTGACTGGCCTCTCGAGGAGAGGGGAACCAGTCAACTTTCAGACTTTTCCTGCCGGGCCAAGCAAAGTCTCGGAGCTTATAGATGAGTACTGTGTGGCTGGGACTGATCATAGGACTTCCTCGGTACCCGTTAGTAGGATCACCAACCTCACCCTACAGACTATTCTATCGCTTATTGGGAGGATTATCGGCTCAACAACCATGCATCAGGCTTCGCACACACAGATGAACTGTGCGATCCAGTGCATGAATGCACACATTTTTTATCGGAGTACCACATTGTTCGAGTGCATGAAGAGTCAGTTGACAGCTTGCAGACAACGGACACACAGGAACTTTAGGTTTGGGACCATCCCGTGTTCATTCTTTTTTGAGAGAGTTCCATGTTTTAGTCCTCGGCTGACAGTACGAGGACATCTGGCCACGTTCCCCGCAGTATGCCGATGGGCAGCGTTACTACCATGACAGGGTGGTGGAAGGACCGTGGAGGCCTTTGACGACGAATTTTTTTCTTGGCTGTCGCGACAGATCCCTTCTATTGAGGACTACCCATACGCGGGGATCAACTTCTCCAGAGATCCAGCGATACTAGTGCCTCCTGGTGAGGAGCGAGGGGAGATGGGTAAGTCTCCACCTGTACAGTTTTTTTGTTTGCATATGTAATTTTTATGTCTTTTTGATATATATATCATGTTTTTGTATACCAGAGTTTTTGATGGGTGAACGTTTATTGCATGTAGATGTGGGACCCGTGCGACCTGTTGACTATGCACGAAACAGGCATCGCCCATGTCCAGAAGCCGTAACTGCTGTCACTGGAGGAGCAGCAGTAGCCGAGAACCTCCGAGTAGGAGAGGCCAAGAGAGTCCTGAGGCGGATTGAGTGGAACTTTACTGTGCTCACTCGCACAATTCCCATGGCAGAGATAGAGGACTTGCCGCCCTTCATGCAGACTCATGTTGTGGGGGCACCTCGGACATGGGTCCGATTGTTTAGGCATTTAGCCCAGGCTGTACATGATTATAATAGGGCCCATAGGCCCTGAGCAGACTTTAGACTTTTATGTGCCACGAGCACTGATATGTATATATTTTTTGAGGGCATAAGCCCAGTGACTCACTATTGTTCCCACTTTTGAGGCATTTGCGCCCATCTATGTACTCTGAGGGTTTTATGATGTGTATATATGATTTTTTTTATCTCTTTTTGTGTCTTATGGATTATGTGTAAAAAATGTATTTACATGTTTATGTTCATGATCTTTTTATATGTGAGCAAGATGCCAATCTAAAATGTGATTAGCTAGAGTATCTGTGATTTGATTTAAAATCCTAGGAACATGAAAATATGTGATATAATCAAAGTTGCGTTCCAAGAGACATACCCTAAGGAATCGTCGGTGTAAAGTTGGGTCATGTACCTGGTATATTCTGTTTAGCTGCGACCCAACCAGTTGAGCATCTAGATAGACCCGAAGATGAGAGATACCCAAAGACAAAGTGTCATGAAGCAACTCAATAACTACACTATACTTAGCAACATTATTCGTAGTGTCACCTAAGCATATACCTTCGGAAGATAACAACTGACCCTGTGGTGTAAAGATTACCCAAGCTACGGAAGCAAGCCTCCGCATGTGTCGACTAGCACCATCCACATACCCTATGAACACCTCAGACTCACTTGACATCTACCATATTGATGAAAGATAACATCAATGACACGTCCATAACACTTGTTAAAAGAAACGTAAAAAAGTGATAGTACAAAGACTATACATATGTTACAAAAAGTTACCCACAGTGACCATTCTATGAGTAATACTTCATGAGGTAGAGCCCATTTCTAGGCTCTGCCAAAGCATTCCCTTCAAAATTGACCAAATGATAAGTGCCCTTCTTTAACACCTCTTTAATAATGAAGGGTCCGAACCACATGGGTTTAAACTTGCCTGCCCCCAGGGGGTCCTTATCTTGGTCATAGACTAGGACAAGGTCGCCCTTAGAAAAAAGCCGAGAACGAATGGACCTATCATATTGACACTTGATGTTATGTTTATGAGCCTCATTGGCCAGGGATGCATTGCGACGCTGTTCATCAACCTGCTCAAGGTGTACTAACCATTCTTCAAGCAGAGAAGTGTCTGGCAATAATTGCACTACCAATTTCAGAGATGGGATTTGACATTCAATGGGCAAGACTGCCTCCAGCCCGTAAACGAGTTGGAAAGGTGAGAAACCAATTGCAGTCTTAACTAATTTTCGGTAAGCCCATAATGCCGAGTATAACATCAAATGCTAGTTTGACTTGGCTGAGTTGATAGTTTGTTGTAGAATCGTCTTAAGCGTTTTGTTCACAGCTTCCACCTGCCCATTGGCTTGGGGGTAGTAAGGTGATGAATGTTCCTGCCATAACCCAAGATTTGACGTTAACTCAGTCATCATTTGATTCTGAAATTGATTGCCATGGTCAGTGAAAATCTCTCTTGGGACACCGAACCTTGATATAATCTGGTTGAATAAGAAGAGAGTTAGAGTCTCTCCGTCATCTTTAAATGTTGGCATAGCTTCGACCCACTTAGTGAAGTAGTCGATGACTATGATGATATAGCGGTGCCCCCTTGCTGACGGGGGGTTGCATGTAGTGTAATCAATCCCCCACTTAGTGAAGGGATCAACTGTGATGACAGGAAACATAGGAGCTGGATGTGCCCTCATCTTCCGGGAGAAGATTTGGCATGGATGGTACTTCTTGACCGATTCGATACAATATTTGATAAGTGTGGGCCAGAAATAACCTGCTCGTAAAATATTTTAGGTTGTTGCCAACCCAGATAAGTGACTGCCACAAACTCCTATATGAAAATATTTGAGCACTATGATGGCCTCCTCATGAGTGAGACATCGACGCAAGATGCAGTCTACACCTCTCCGATACAACGTAGCATTGAGTATGAGATAATTCTTAGCCTGATGGCATATCTGTCGATGCTCATCACGAGAAGCAGAGGTGGGGCACTTCAAAGTCTGGAGATAGATAAGTATATCTCTGTACCAGGGGTCTGACGATTCAATCAAAAACTTATCCCCCCGGATAGGCGATTCCTCAGGCACAACATCACCTGACTCAACTGAAAGTTCCGAAATAAGTTCTGCGAAGACCAATGACTTCTTGGATTTTGATGAAATGAAGTCTAAGTCAAATTCTTGGAGGATGACCATCCATCTACTAATTTTTCCACCGATAACTCGTCGTTTCAACATGTACTGGAATGGATTCACGACAACAATGACAATGGTCTTGTGAAACAGAACATAATGACGAAACTGTTGAACAACATGAAATGCCGCCAATGCAATTTTTTCTATATGGGAATAATTAAGTTTCGGTCCTACGAGGCCCCGGCTCAGGTAATAGATCATGTATTATGAAAACGAATCATCTTCCTGAACTAAAACCATGCCTATAGTTGACTCTGCGACAGCCAGATATAATAGGAAATCCTTGTTATAATTAGGTGGCCGTAGCAGAGGCGCGGTGGTGAGGGCGTGTTTTAATGCATCGAAAGAGCATTGAGCGGCTTCATCCCAGAAAAAGGGAACATCTTTCTTTAGTAAACGCATAAAGCCCTTGGTGATTTTGGCATAGTTGGCGATGAAGCGTTGTAAGAAGTTTGCCTTGCCTTGAAGACTTTGAAGTTGTAAAATTGTGCGTGGGGGGGGCAGCTGGATTATTGCCTCCACCTTAAGAGGATCCACCATGATCCCTCTTGTTGATGCAATGAAACCTAACAAACGTCCCAACGTGACAAAAAATATGCACTTGTTGGGATTCAAGCGAATCCTAAAGTAGTGACAACATTCGAAGATTAGTCTGAGGTGCATAGGATGATATTTTTTCTTGCGAGAGCATGATGCTAAATCATCTAGATAGGCCTCGACTATATTCTTGAGGTCATGAAATGAAAAAGACATGGCCCACTGAAAAGTGGCTCCAGCATTTTTGAGGCCAAAAGGCATCTTACGATAGGCGAATGTACCCCACGGACAAATGAATGTCGTTTTGTGTTGGTCCTCAGGTTTGATTTGGATTTGATTATAGCCCGAAAAACCATCCATGAATGAAAAGGATTCACAACCGGCACATTCATCAATGATCTGGTTGATGAATGGGGTTGGATAATTATCTTTAGGACATGCCTTGTTCAAATCACAGAAATCGGTACATACGCGAATCGTGCCTTGTTTTTTATCGACCGGCATGGGGTTTGACACCCATTGAGTCAGATGAATAGGGTAAATGAACCCTTCCTTGAGCAATTTCTCAACCTCACTCTAGATGGTTGTTGCTTTCTTAGGATTAACTGGACGAATTTTTTGTCGAACAGACTTGGCATCAGGATACATTGTGATTTCATGTTCCACTATTTTCAGATCGATACCTGGAATTTCCTCATAAGACCAGGAAAAAATGTCATGGAATTATTTGAAAAGATCCGTGTAAATATGAATCTCTTCGGGGGAGAAATCCGCTCCGACGAAGATATTTTCTATGACGCTAGGGTTTCAGGAGATGTTAATAGGTATGGTTTCAGCGATAGTCACCATATTTCCCTCAGCATAAATTTCTTGTGTAGCTAAGAGGTTAATAGGACACGGCTAATCTCCCGTCATGGTGATAGTGAATTCTCCTGCATCGATTCGGTGTAACTCTAGGAGGAAATATGACCTGTGATGAAGATCGTCCCAAGTTTTGTCCGGACTAGTCATTGCTTCGATTATTGCTTCGTTGGAAGGAAAGACTAAGTCTAATGAATCGGTGGTAGCTGTTATCCACATTTTTGGTTATCGAGATGATGACATGATAATGACATGA
>CBVK0100635835.1:0-11270 GCA_900067695.1 Picea abies
CACATAATTACTATAGGAATGATATCATGTAATATATATAATTAAATAAACAAACAAAAGATATTATACAAAAATTGAAACAAATAAAAATGTTAAATTCAAAAAATTAATGTAAACAAATACCTGGAACAATCATTGTCAACATTATGTGCTCCCTCTTTATTGACATCCAAGGAGGAATGTTATTGTTGATAACAAAAATTGGCCACACTGAGTAAATAGACCTAAGCTCTCTGAATGGATTAACACCGACAGCTGCCAATGAAAGTCTAACATTACGAGGTTCATCTTTGAAATCTGCCCATTTTTCCTCAATTTCCATAAATGCAGAACCATCGGCAGGCATTCAAAGAACACCATCTCCACTTATGTTACATGCATGGTAATCCATAAATTGTGCTATGATTTCACACCTGAATAATCACTGCAAACGTGGAATTATGGGAATATGACGAAGAACCTTTCGATGCACCCTTTTTGTTACTTGATCGGTTCGATATCTACTGATAAGACATTGCAGACATTCTGTTTTAGAAGCATGTTGTCCATAATATATAATATAGTCATTAGGACATGCATCTATAGTTTGATAATCCATTCCAATGTCTTTCATAATGGCATGCAAACCTTGATATGTGCGAGGTAAAATATTTGACGATGGTAACAAAATATCACCTTACAATATACAACATAACAAATAACTAGTTAATGTAAGAGTATTAATCATAAAATTTGCATTCTTATTTTACACATTAATTAACACTAAAAACAAATAGAAAAAAATCAACATTTATGTATAATATGAGATGAAACATATTACATACCTTAGTATCTGTGTCGTACAAGTGTTCGAAAAATGATTCATAACCTTTAAGTTCACTAGAACCAATGTAGCAGAGAGAAGATTTTCTCTTGATCCTTCATAAAGTCATTTATTTGCCTTTTCTAATAGAGGTTCATCATAAATATCAACATTTTCCCCATCTTCATTCGACTGTGAAAACAAATCTTGGATCATTTGATTTGTCCCATCATATTCTTCCATGGGATCATTAACTTGATTTGTCCCATCATCTTCTTCGATGAGATCCTCATTTGCTTGGTCATGATGATGTTCCTCAGCTTGTACAACATCATTTCTACTAATACTTGGTGCAATATTATGTGGAAAGTTAGAGGGCAACTCTAACTTTATAATTACAAACAATCATGCAAAATTAGTGTATACTATAACAAACATTCAAACAATACACACACACACACACACACACACACACACACACACACACACACATATATATAATTTTATATAAAATTGACAAAATAAAAAAAGATAATGAATATATAGCTAATTACCATGGGACGATATTCATTCGATCCGCCATCAATGTGCCCATATTTCCTACAATGTTTTGTAGTTGTTGTTATTAAAATTCTTACGGGACGTCCGAAGCAACATTTTTCACAAGGGAAATAACATCTACCATCACCCTTTTCACCCGCTTTACTTTTTCCCCCACCTCTAACAACATTCTGCGACATTCTTCCGCACAAAAATACCCTTTCGGAACAGTCGTTGTTATAGCAATATTATCACAACATATTTAAATTTTCAAATATTTATAGTCTAATTTTAGGTCACTATTGTCGCAATTGCGACGACCGTGACCTAAAAATATTTCTTTTTTTTTACCTATTTATTTGTCATTTTTGATGGTCAATTTTAACGTTAGGTAAGTCGTCGCTCTTGCAATGAATGTTGACCATATTAATTTAAACAAACTATATTCATTTCTCTTGTGACAAACATTGACCATATTAATTTAGTCAAAGTACATGCGTCGAGATAGCGATGAATACGGGGTGGATTTAGAAAAATTGAACTTTTTCTCTTGCATGTTGCGACGAAAGAGTACTTTCGTCACAAGTGGTCATCGAAAATTTTTCAATATGTAGTAGAGGGTCATTCAGTGACTCACCACCCTCATAAATCAACTCTCACATCCTCAAAACCTTGGACGACGGACATATGGGCTTGGTTTGAGAAATTCTGTCATGGTGGAACATAGATGGGCTAGAAGCCCATAGGATGAGCATAATACCCCATAGATTATTCTTCACCAAGATCAGGGACATTGTAGTAGTAGATATATAGATACCTTGTATAGAGGAGATGCAGCTCCCTCCATCATGGATCTTGGACATTGGCCCTACGTTTACGATGATGTCATCTTTTAGGGTTTGATGGAGCTAGTGCTTAGTGGACACCTGGTGTACTCGTGATGATTTGGCAAGACTAGGACAAAGGAGACATACATTTTCCATTTCTCCACTTCTAGATGATTCCATGTGGCCTTTGGAGGCCCTCTCTTGGCCTAAGAACTATTGAAATCGCCACATGTATGGCCATTTATGATGTATTTTTTCACTTTAGCATTTTGTAAAGGTTGAATAAGGGGCCGAACTCACTTAAATTAAATGTTGTGTTATGTTTATGGATAAATTAGCTAGGATAGCATTCTATAAGAAGGATAACACTAGCCTTTATTTTATCATCATGATTATTCACCATTTTGTGGGGAAACACTTGTAGGATTTTCGTTATTTTATCCTTCTTGGTATTTCTCTCTCATGCACTATGCTCGGAAATGGTATCTTGTGGATGCTTTGATGATTATAGATGGATATTTTTGCAATTAGGGTTTTATGCTCTTGGTTTCTTGGATAAATTAAGAAATTTTCCACAATTTTATGGTATTTTGTTGATATAAATGGTGAAATTGATATTTTGTTGCAAGAAGTCTTGTTTTGTTGAAACCCTACAAGGGGAACACAAGTGTTTCTTCCCCTCACAAATTTCTATTTGTTCAAGTTGGAAAAATTTCCTTTCTAGGGTTAGAATCCTAAAGCCCTAAAGTTCTAGCACTTTAGTATTTTATCCCTAGACAATTGATCTTTGGCCTGAGTGAAGCTACAATAAGGGAGAAACGATATCTAGGGCCCAAAAGTGCTTGCACGCAAGACGTCCTTCTCTTCAAGGTCCAAATCCTAAGGCCCAAATGTGATTGCACCTTTTCGTTTAGATACTACCTCTTGGTTTCAATTAGATCAACCTTCAATCTTGGATGCATTTGAGACTCCATAGCCCTAGAATATTAAAGGCACTAATCTAGAAGTAACTCTTGTGGTGAAAGTAGTTGTAAAAATAAAATTTTAAATCTCTCAAGTGTTCTACTAACTTTACTAACCTTAACTCTACCAAACTCATTATAATAATTGATGTTGTTAAAAAGGTATTCTATAACCACTGAAAACTATGTTAATTTGTTACATACACCTAGTTGCAAGTGGTTTAACGTTTTTAAAAATCATCTCTAGCAATTGGATAATATTCTATTGGTTATATGCTCACTTTTCATGGTCAATTATGGTGTTTCTGAGAATTATTTATTGATGTTGTTGCAAATATCTTATTGTTGTTATAAAGTTATTTACTACTGTAATTTGCAACAATCAAGTGAAATTTAACTTGTCTAGTGTCTAGACAGATCATTGCTGCAAACTTTGGCTTTGTTTTTGTTATACATATGTTGCAAATTGTTTCTTGTTTCGGGAAGGTACAACAATCAAATTCAACCATCCCTTCCTTCCTATACCTAGACCAACTAACATGTGATCAAGATAAGGGGTGGTAGGCTTGGGGTAGGTAGGTCACCAGGGAAGCCTCACTTGTGGTGTACCTCCTCCATCACTAAAATGAGGGAATATTTCTACTTAGGTGATAGTGGTAGTCTCTTCCATAGTTACGCAAGATTTGGGGATCTTGTGGTGGGATTTGCACTAGTACAAATCCTATGATAATATGCATATTTTTCATTAGTGGAGATATCCATGGAGTTCTTACACATGTTGCAATCAACCTAATAAGAAAAGAGATAAAACCAAATTTATGAAAAACATCAAATAAAAATGAGTGCCTTGCCTTTTCAAAGGAATTAACCATGTTAATTTGATTATCATATTGTTTTCCGGGTTGGATTTGTTGGAGTGGATGACCTCTTGAACCATGAAAATGTTATCCACGATTTCCCTTTTTTGCATGAAACCTCCCTGGTTCTCCAAAATAAGTGTTAGACGAAGATTTCTAAGTTTCTTTTCCATTATCTTGGTCATGATCTTACAGGAAACATTGCACAATGAGATAGGCTGAAATATTGAGTGATGCAGGAGAATCGCTCCACCTCAGCATCATGCCATCATTCCAACACATCAGCATGCATTTCAGAGAAGGAGAGGCATTGACCCTCCCATTTTTAAATTTGAAATCGGATCTTATAGGGATTTGTGTTGTAAGGCTAATAAATGCCAAGCCATACCTTTGTACATGTAGTGGATAGAGTTGCCTTAAATGGTTGATTGTAAATAGGTCTTGGTCTGACTCAGACCTAGACTTTTCATTTAAGTAATGAATCATAGGAAGCATGGTGTCGTAACTGAGACAGTGATAGCACTAAGGCGGTGGAGAGGATAAGCTCGTAGAGCTCTCGTTTTGTAAGGAGAGAGAGAGAGAGAGAGATTGGAATATAAGAGAGGTCTCAGAAGCATAAATCAAGATAGAGTTAGAATAGGGGAAAGAACTGGGACTCTGTTGGAGTCCAGTTTTTTTAAACATTTGTATAGACACACGAAGATAATAGAAAAAAAAAATCATGCATATAGTGTGATTATGTATTTCGTGAATGAATGTTGTGGATGTATGATAATTTTCATTTGTAGTAGGAGATAGATTTATTTTGTCTTCGTTGAAGTTGTTATATCGCTCTGGGTTCTTTCGGTTGTGCAAGGAGTGCACAATAGATCATTGGAGGTTCTGTAGCCAGTGCAAGGAGTGCGCATCTGAACTTTGCGGAGTCAAAAAGAATGTGCTAGGAGGGCGCACTAGGGTGATAACAATATAAAGAGGGACCTCAAGGTTACTGAATACCTTAGAGGGGAAACTATGAAGAGGGACAACTCCGCACTGAGTACAGAGAGAAACATACTTACTGAACACTCTGTAAGAAGGAGCCCTGCAAGGTGTGCATTGAGAAGGAAGTTTCCTGGAGGGCATGAATTTTTCCTTTGAAAGGAAATGGAAGGGCCGAGACCCTTAAGAAATTGAGAAAATTGAAAATCTCATAAGAGATAACGCAAGGAGTGCGTGGGTGACGGTCTTATTCTAAGTCCTAAAGCTAAAAATAGATAATGCTTTCGAAAGCGTAAGAGAGAGCCAAGATAGTCAGGTTCGCAAGAGGAAGTTCAAAGGCTGAAACCTTTGAACACTGAATAAACTCTTCCAAGGAGAAAGAAGTCAAAATCTCAGGAGGAGGAGCGAAAGAAACCGTGGGATTGGTTGTGGAAGGGAGCTTGGACTATTAGATCCATGTCTAGTGAACGAAGGAACCAGAGAAAAGATGAACAAACACAATCCATTAGATCTGAGCATAGAGGACCAGTAACTGTTGGATCTAGAGGTAAGTGCACCAGACTTAACCCTTCTGTGCGTAGGAGAGTGGACTCATCAAAGTCTCAAAGTCCTGAAGTGGATAGGGACTGCCCATCGTCCAGAGTGACAGGTGGAAAAATATATGAGTTTTTTAGGTGAAAGCACTCCAAGAAAAATGAGTGCATAGGGGTTTGGAACTCCTGAAGCCCGAATAGCTGAAGCATTGAAGAGCCAAAGAGAATATGGACTGTCAGATCCAGAAGGGCACATGGAAAAAGATCATGAACTTCGGGTGCAAACAATCCAGGAGAATGCGAGGGACGAAAGATTGAGATCGTCGAAGCTCGAATAGCCAAAGTAGCTAGGAGTCATTGATCTAGGTTGGACAGGTGTCACCATATCGTGAACTTCGGAGGATCGTACTCTGAGGTTTTTGAGAAGTTGAGTTTTGGAAAGTTTTGAAGCGCCGAAGCCCATAAGCATTCAGGGTCATTGATCCCAAAGGAGGAACGTGGATCATTGATTTGCAAGGGGATATGTGGAGGATGGAGATTCACTCCATTGAAAATTCATTGGATCAAGAGGACATGTGTTAGAGGATCCGACACTCCAGAATGATTCACTCTGTAGATTTGTGGTGGTTGTTATTTTAGATCGCCAAAGGATGAAGTCCTGAAGTGGATGACAGTCGTTGATCTAGAAGTGGACATGTGGCACCAAATATGGAATTCCAGGTACGGAGCACTCCGGAGGAAAACAGAAGGTGAAAGCGCCAAATTCCTAAAGGAGATCTCGATCATTGATCGAGGAGGAGATTGAATGATCGTTGATTTGGTTGAGTGAGCCAAAGTCCCGAAGCAGGAGCAGAATTATCGATCAAAGAGGACATGTGGCAGATGATTTGCCATTTCATAGAAATCTCTCTGGAAGAAACGAGAATTTGAGAACTGAGATTCCTGAAGGCTGGACTCATGGAGGAGATCCTGGTCGCATATTTAAAGGGATATGTGTCGAAATATCATCCACTCCAGAAGATTGGCATACAGAGGGAAGCAAAGTTTGAGAATTGAAACTCCCGAAGGCCAAAAATATGGAATCATCCGTAGCCGTCGATTTGGAAGGGAGCTATGTGTTGACAGATCGTGGAGATCTAGGATCATGTGTGGAAGGAGGAAAGAAGGAAGGAAAGGGAGGATAGATAGCAGTCGTTGATTGTATATCATCGCCAGGGGATTGTAGATCGACGGTCGAGAAGGATTGCGGGGCCAGGACATGCTCAGATGTTAATTTTTCTTGAGTGTGCCGCAATTGGAATCATGGTATTGCCAAGGGAATACGTGGAGCTTTGTAGTGAATTGTGGAGTGAAAAGTGGTTTGGTATAAAACCACTCTTTCCTATGCCTGCAATCACATATTCCCATGAAGTCATAGCCCATGGCCACATTAAAGAAGGGGCTAATGAAAAAGGAGTTAGTGTTTGAAATTTGACGTTTCAAAAGCGCACAGGAATAGCCCACAGGTATGTCAGAACCTTCACACAGAGGGAAAGGGGACCTATGTAAGATTAATAGGGGTCTAGCAAAGGCCCGAAGAGTCAATTCAACTTAGCACATTGAAATATCCTAGACCGGGAGGTCACAGAACCCTAGAAGGGAAGGGGGGTTGCATCAGGTGGTATAAGAGCACAAATTATTTATTTATGTAGTGGAGAGAGGTGAAAGGAGATAATATGATAACATCAAGTGGTATCAGAAGTTAAAGTTGTCTTTAGACAGCAGGTGAAGGAACCAGGGTACTGATGCTTTATGAGAAGGTTGTTGCACACGCACAACAACAAAAATTTAAACAACCAGGTGCGATGTAAGAGAAGATGGAGATGCTCTCAGATGTAAAGTGATCCATAGGCTTGCTAGGAGGGCATGTAGAGGAAGAATATGGCTACTGAAGGCCATAATCTTGGTCAAGACAAGGACCGCCAACATAGGAGTAAAGATGATATGGATAAAGAATTTAGAGAAGTAAGAGTAAGAATGGAGAAGCTTGCATTTAAAATGTAGCAGAATGAAAAAGTGCACTGCGTGTATGAGTGGCCCACGAAGAAGAAGGTAAAATGGCCAGTTCAGAAACTGTTAGCCAAAGGACAATGAAAAATTTCAAGAAGGTGGTTGAGGCATGTAGAAATCCTCAGAGACACAAAGGAATAGATTCACATTTGTGAACCAGAAATTGGGAGGCACCTCCATGATGAGGAGGTGGTGATATCAAATAAAGATCTCATAAACTTCCAGGTGGGAAGAAATGGACTTTCAAGTTGTCAGGTGAGCAATAGGAAGAGATCAATGGAAGGTCTCATATACTGCCAAAGGAGTAGTAATGAAAGTTCAAGTTTTCAGGTAGGCAGTGAGATGGGATCAGTTGATCTCATAGACTACCAGGTGGGTAGAAAATAAGTCTTTAATTGCTAGGTGGGCAGGGGGAAAGAAATGATAATGTCTGAAAGTCTCAAGATCTCAAAAGTGGGTTCATGTCAGCAAGGATTGATGATAGGTGAAGATTCATGTGGATTTGCAGACCATGTGAATGAAGATGATGAGAAGTTAAATACTCTCACCATATAGGAAGAGGATCATAGGAGCATTCTAATTATTGGAGAGATCAAAGAATTCCTAGAAAACAACCAAGTGAAGGCCAGTGGACATGAAGAAAGTGTAGTAGCAGAGGAAGGATATCCAGCAGTGAATGTCATGATGAAGGAGTAGATATTAGAATCTACCCAAGGAGAAGAGGAAGAGGAGCACACAGTGAAGATGATCACACCATGGGAGATAGAATTGAGGATGTTGGAGGATTGGTTGGACAATCCAGAATCGGAAGATGGTTTTTGTAATACAGTCATGCAAATTTCAGGAGAAGAGCATTCAACATAATTGCTCAAAATTTTCAGCCAAGAAGTTGAACAGGAAATGACTACGGCACTGGAGCCTGCAGTAGAAGAGGAACTGGACATCATAAACATTGTTGAGCTACATGAGGAATTGGACACCCTGGAGAGAAGTAGGAATGTCGCTCTGGGTTCTTTAGGTTGTGCAAGGAGTGCACAATAGAACATTGGAGGTTTTGTACCCAGCGCAAGGAGTGCGCATCTGAATTCTGCGGAGTCAGAAAGAACATGTCAGGAGGGTGCACCAGGGTGATAACAATATAAAGAGGGACCTCAAGGTTATTGAATACCTTAGAGGGGAAACTGTGAATATGGAGAACTCTGGGTGGAGTTCAAAGAGAAACAGAGTTACTGAACACTCTGTAAGAAGGAGCTCTACAAGGTGTGCATTGAGAAGGAAGTTGCCAGGGGGGCACAAAGTTTTCCTTTGAAAGGAAATAGAATGGAAGAGATCCTTAAGAGACTGAGAAAATAGAAAATATCAGAAGATATAACGCAAGGAGTGCGTGGGTGAAAGACTTATTCTAAGTCCTAAAGCTTAGAAAAGATAATTCTTTGAAAAGCGTAAGCGAGACCCAAGATAGTAAGGTTTGCAAGAGGAAGTTCAAAGGCCGAAACCTTTGAACACTGAAAAAACTCTTCCAAGGTGGAAGAAGTCAAAATCTCAGGAGGAGGAGCGAAAAAAAATGTGGGATCTATTGTGGAAGGAAGCCTGGACCATTAGATCCATGTCCAGTGAATGAAGGAAGCGCATAAGAGATGAACAGACCCAATCTGTTGGATCTAAGCATAGAGGACCAACAATTGTTGGATCCGGAGGTAAGTGCACCAGACTTAACCCTTGTGTGCATAGGAGAGTGGACTCGTCAAAGTCTCAAAATCTCCAAGTGAACAAGGACTGTCCATCGTCTAGAGCGACAGGTGGTGAAATATCTGAGTTTTCGGGTGAAAGCACTCCAAGATAAATGAGTGCATAGGAGTTTGAAACTCCTGAATCCTGAATAGCTGAAGCACCAAAGAGTCGAAGGGCCAAAGAGAATATGGACCGTCAGATCCCGAAGGGAACATGGCGAAAGATCATGAACTCTAGGTGGAAACACTCCGGGAGAACACGAGGGATGAAAGTTTGAGATCATCGAAGCCCGAATAGTCGATGTAGTTGGGAGTCGTTGATCTAGGTTGGACAGGTGTCACCAGATCATGAACTTCAAAGGATCGTACTCCAAGGTTTTTGAGAATTTAAGTTTTGGAAAGTTTTGAAGCACCGAAGCCCAAAGAATTCAGGGTCATTGATCCCAAAGGAGGAACGTGGATTCTTGATCTGCAAGGGAATATGTGGAGGATGGAGATTCACTTCAATGGACAGTCATTGGATCAGGGAGGATAGGTGTCAAAGGATCTAACACTCTGAAAGGATTCACTCCAGAGATTTGTGGTGGTTGAGATTTGAGATCGCCGAAGGCCGAAGTCCCGAAGCAGACCACAATTGTTGATCTGTAAGTGGACGCATGGCACTAGATCTGGAATTCCAGGTACGGAGCACTTCGGAGGAAAAAAGAGGGTGAAAGCGCCAAAGTCCCGAAGGAGATATCGATCGTTGATCAAGGAGGAGGTCGAAGGACCATTGATTTCGTTTAGGGAACCAAAGTCCCGAAGTGGGAGAAGTATAGTCAATTGAAGAGGATGTGTGGCAGACAATCTGCCATTTTGGAAAAATCTCTCTGGAAGAAATGAGAGTTTGAGAACTGAGATTCTATAAGGTTGGACTCATGGAGGATATCCTAGCGACATATTTAAAGGGACAGGTGTCAAAATATCTTCCACTCCGGAAGATTTCCACACGGAGGGAAGCAAAGTTTGAGAATTGAAACTCCCGAAGAACGAAAATCTGGAATCATCCATAGTCGTTGATTTGGAAGGGAGTTGCATGTTGACAGATCGTGGAGATCTAGGATTGTGTTTCGAAGGATGAAAGAAGACAGGAAAGGGAGGATAGATAGCAGTCATTGATAGTAGATCATCACCAAGGGATTAGAGATCGACGATCATGAAGGATTGTGGGGCCAGGACATGCTCAAACGTTAATTTTCCTTAAGCGGGCCGCAATTGGAACCACGTTATTGCCAAGGGCATACATCACACTTTGTAGTGAATTGCAAAGAGAAAAGTGGGTTGGTATAAAACCACTCTTTCCCATGCTTGCAATCACATATTCCCATGAAGTCATAACCCAGGGCCACATGAGAAAAGGGGCTAGTGAAAAAGGAGCTAGCACCTGAAATTCGACGTTTCAGAAGTGCGCAGGAATAGCCCACGGGTCTATCAGAACCTGCACACAGAAGGAAAGAGGACTTGTGTAATATTAATAGGGGTCTAACAAAGGCCTGAAGAGTCAATTTGACTCAACACATTGAAATATCCTAGACCGAGAGGTCGCAGAACCCCAAGAGGGAAGGGGGGTTGCATCAAGGAGGTTGGATTAGCTTCCTTGGGAATGGGGTCCAAAAAAGAAGAATTAGTGCTACCTCCTATTATGAAAGGTATATTAACATATTTCAACATTAACTTCAAATCATGCTTGATCAAACTCCAACAATATCAATAGAAGTGGATGGTGAATCCATCTGGTCTAGATACCTTATCTAGTGTAAGACTCCAAATTGCATTGTGGATTTTTAGTTCATATATTTCCTTTATAATATCCTCATTGTCATATAAAGAGATCACAGCAGGGATATTACTAAGCATGTCTAATGTTACTTCTAGATCTGATCCTTCTTGCTTACTCCTTAGAGATTCAAAGTATTTGTTGGTATCTACTTTAATTGTTGGATCATGTTGTCA
>CBVK0100635836.1:0-11270 GCA_900067695.1 Picea abies
GACATTTGGATGCTTGACATGTGGCTTTGGGAAGCCTTACTACCCTCCTATATTTATTTATGACAGATTTCACTCAATAATATGCATGGGCTTGCCACTGAAAATAAATAATAATACTTGTTACCTGAGCAAAATTTGCAGAGATCCCAACAAGAAAGGTAGCGGCTGCCCAGAGAAAGACTCCTAGTGCAATCACATGGGCACGATTGCAATGAAGAGCCAGATAAGATGCCAGTGGATAACAAGCTGCCTGAGTTATAGATCTGAGTAGAGTGAGAGATCCCAATTGTGTTGGTGAAATATGTAATGCCAATCCAAGTTTATGGTACACTGTGGGCAATAGTTTTTATCGGTTTTTTTTTTATAATCGCTGCCAAGTACATTAATACTAATATTTTTGTTAGATTTTCCAGTTATGAATAATAATCCATTTTTAAAATAGATAAAATAAATAATAATTTATTTTTAAAATCAATCTAATAAACAAAACATGTTGTATATTCTTAAAATATGCTTATACCAATTATAATAAATACAATTTTTCCTTGTAATCCAATAGGTGAATGGATATAGGAAATTCCTTGTTACAGTCTCTCTATCAAGACGTCAAACTTCTGCAATCTTCATTTAATCACGTCACAAGGGAGTTGATAGGTTATCCAAGGACAACATCAAATTGCAAGAAGGTAATTGGGAGATCAAAGAGTCTCATCAACATGAACACATTTTTAGTTATCTGCCTGAATCATGTTTTTAGGATTTTGTCTATTTATAAGATGTATTTATAAGATTTTCTGAAAGACTTTTTTATAATGATAATCCATGAAAATTTTGGAATGCTAGGAAGCAAATGTTGGTCTATGAAGTTTTTTTTTTTTGTTGAATAGTGGTGCTGATATTTTTTGGATTATGGTTTATGAAAGGGTGGCATGTAACCCCTGAAATGTAATCACTATAAACAAATTTGTAGTTATTGACTCATTATTGATATTATTATCAAACAGTTTTGGAAATATCCTTTGTAGTATTATGCTCATGTAATTTTGTTTATCTCTAGTAAATTAATGGATATCTTTTCTTGGAAAAAAAATGAGACATATATTTATTGTTGTACACAAAATCTAAATCATCATTGATTTTAATATTTATGTATTATTGTTAGGGACAAACACTAAATTGATCATTTCTTTTAATATTGTTTATTTAATTATTATTTAAAACTTTTATTTGCTAATAAAATTGAGAGCATGCAAAATCCTTCTAGTGTGATCAGTTTCAATGGGCTTCGTTTTGCATGGTGATCCAGGTTTGAAACTCGTCGCTACTAGGAGGAGACACCTAAAAATCCATCCATGCTAAGGGTTGGTATGGCCAAGCCGGGTGCAATCCCTGGGTGATTTTGACGACTTAGATGCTCATGGATCGAGGTTTCTCAACCATAGGCTAGTCCCAAAGGTCACAGACATGTTGGAAAACAAAAATAAGTAAAATTGAGAGCAAGTCATTTTTAAGAGGGGAGGTGTTACAAACCTAAGAGTCTTTCCCAAAAATTGTATTTTCATCTTTGACGACTTAGATGCTCATGGATCGAGGTTTCTCAACCATAGGCTAGTCCCAAAGGTCACAGACATGTTGGAAAACAAAAATAAGTAAAATTGAGAGCAAGTCATTTTTAAGAGGGGAGGTGTTACAAACCTAAGAGTCTTTCCCAAAAATTGTATTTTCATCATCTCTAGTCGTGCGACACTACCTTGCCTCAACCATAGTGTCTTGACCAACCTGCACCTATATTGCAACCACACTATACCTTTTCACTTAAATTCTATCCATAACTTCACTTTAAGCTACAACAAGTTAGATGCACAGCTAAGTACAACACAACTTAGTTCATCTAACAATATGCATGCATCCAACCGCGGCCTTAAAAAATCCCAACAATACTTATATTTAGCCAATGTTATGACTTAGTCAACACAAAGAAACACAAGAAAAATAACATCCATCCAAAAGCAACCACAATACACAAGTATAGGTGACACTCAAGATGGATGCTTTAACTTTATTTATAGAAGAATGTTACAATGTACAATAGAGGGGTGAAACCAACTACTTGTAGCTCATTTATAGACTACAATTACACAAGGAACAAGTTCCAACAAGAACTATCAATCCAACCCCTGAAACAACCATAGGTCGGCCTCCTGTAGGTCATGTCTTCTTCTTATTGTCACCTAGCCAGTACAATTTGTCCTACTATGCCCAACCTTGAACTTGACACAACCACAAAACCCCTTACACTCCTTTAATGACTTCTTGCTTCTTCTTCTATGCCTTATCACTTTAAGGAATCCTCTTTTTATATGAGACTTTCCATGCACTTGCAAGCACCTTCATTCTAAGGTGGACCCTAGTGTCATTCCTCATCTTGCTTCACTTCAGTTACTTGTTCATCAACTATCTGTCGAGTTATTCTGAGTCATCCCAAGCCTACCTAGTTCATCTTTCTAACTACACCCAAGTGTGTCCAATTGTGTAAGTTCATCTGAAGGTAACTTTAATGGCTAAGGGATGATTCACCTCTTGGATTCACATGTTTGGCTCATGCACCCAAGGCATCCCAACTTGTATAAAGAAAACATGGAATGGTTCACCACTCCATCCATTGATTGAGTAGGCAACATTTGGCATTGCAACCTTCTACGGTAACCCTTTACTCCCACCTAGGTAGTGTGCCTACTTCCATCCATAGGCAGAGGCCTTACATCCTCTCCCACTAAGATTGTTATTGTCTCGGCAATGTCGAACCAACACTCCCCCATGCTTTTGCTTCTCAAACTCTTGGATATTGTCTTCATACTACCACAATGCCCTTTTGCTTCTCAAACTCCTGGATCTTGTCTTCATACTACCACAATGCCTCTTTCTTTTCTCAATTGTTCTCCTCTTTAGTTATTTCTTTACAAATGACAAAGTATTCATGCCTTTTATTTTTACTGAAGTAGGAGGTCATATGTGCAAGTATCTCCTCCACTTCCAACTCTAGCCTATTTGTGATCAATGTAGGGGTTCTATATGGTGCAACTCTACTAGAATCACCTTCATCAATCCTACAAGGCTTCAACTGAATGATGTGGAAAATCGGATGGTGAGCTCTCATGTGGTCTAGTAGTTCCCATCTGTAAGTGACATTGTCAATGTTCTCAAGTACCTTGAATGGTCCCTCAAATTGCCATAGAAAAGCACCAGTCATGCCACTTGGTGGATTGAATTGCTCTCTTCCCAACTTAAGTAAGACCAAGTCACCAACTTGAAACTTTTCCTCCCTCCTATCATGATTTTCCTAGCACTTCATCCTTTCTACTATATTTTTCAATTGAACGTGAGCTCTCTCCAATATATCTTTCCATCCTTTCATCAACCCTAAGGTTAACATGTTGTTCCCATACTAGCATTGCATAATTGTGTGTGGTATTAATAGTTCTTACCCATTTTCCAACTCAAATGGGTTGTATCTTGTCATGAAATTATTTTGTATGTTGTAATTGAACTAGGTTTCACCCAACAAATTTGGTCGCTTCAATTGGTCTACAAAAAAAAATTCCTTAGGTAATCCTCCAAAAGGCCATTGATATGTTATGTCTTCCTATCAGTCTACAGATGATAACTTGAAATCATTAGCAACTTGGTTCCAACGAGCCTAAACAACTCTATACAAAACTGCCCCATGAACCTTGTGTATCTATCTGACACAATGTTCAATGGGAGACCCCAATATTTCACAAAAGTATTAAAGAACAACTTTACAACTTCTTATATTGCACAACGCACCTTTGTTGGCATGTAGATTGCATACTTGAAAAATCAATCAACAACCACCATAATCCCATTATAGCCATGTGAAACTAGAAGTTGTGTGATGAAGTCCATAGAGACATTCGCCTAAGGTCTCTCTTGCACCGACAAAGGTTGTAGTTGACCATTATGCATTCTAGGGTTTGCCTTGTCTTGTTGGTACATAAGACAAGTCTAGACATATTCTTCCATGTCTCAACTCACATGTTCCAAATAGTAACCTCATTCTAGCAACACCAATGTTCTTCATTATCCTGGGTTCCCTTCCTAAGGAAAACCATGGAAATCCCTTAAGAGTTCCTTACGAAGGTTAGATGACTTAAGCACATAGATGTAATCAACAAAGTACAAAATCCCATTATCCATCCAAACCTTCCTTTTTTCTCTTCCTTCACTTCCTTCATGTTATTCAAAGTTGTGGGATCCTTGTGCAATCCCTCTTTGATATTCTCTTGCAAGTCTGTGAAAACTTGCACCTAACTTCCCATGGGATCCAACAACTCGTCCTCCTCTAAGGATGTAATTTGTGCCTTCCTACTTAAGGCATACATTGTTAAGTTCAACTTTCTTGATCGATACTCAATGGTCATGTCAAAATATACCAAGAAGTCCTTCCACAGTTCATGCTTCGATGATAAATTCAGTTGGGCAACAAAGTAACTTGTTGCCACATTGTACATCTTGACAATGAATGGTTTGGCTAACAAGTAGTGCCTCCATGCTTGTAGGTAATGTGAAAATATGGTCATCTCTTTCTCATGAACAAGGTACCTCCATTTGTGATCCTATATCTTTCTACACTCATAGGCCACTAAATGACCTTCTCGTGACAAAAATCCTCCAATGGAAAAATATGAAGCATATGTCTACACTTCAAATGACTATTCAAAGTCTAGAAATTTCAACATAGTTACCAAAAAAAGTTTGCACTTAAGTTCATAGAATGCTACCTGACACTTCTATGTCCAATTCCATGGTTTGTTCTTTTTCAAAAAGTCACTAAGTGGTGCCAAAATATTAGAGTAACCTTCAACAAATCTATGGTAGTATTTAGCCAAACCAAGGAAACTCCTTACCTCATGAATTGTTCTTGGTCCCTCCAAATCCTCAATTTCACTTATCTTTGCAAGATTGATGTGGATGCATCCTCGTCCAATTCAATGGCCCAAGAATGGAATGTTGGTCTTCCCAAGACACACTTGGACTTCTTCAAGTACAATCGGTTCTTCCTCGGTTCCTCAAAGTCTTCTACCAAATGCTTCTTGTGATCTTCCATGTTCTCTTTGAACACCACAATGTCATCTAGGTAGAAAAACACTCATTTATCCAATAATGGTATGAACACATCATTCATCAAGGTGAAAAAGGTAGCTAGAGCATTGCACAAACCATAAGTCATAACAAGAAACTCAAAACTGCAATAGCTTGTCACTATGTCTATCTTTGCCTCATCTCCTTTTGCAATCCTTACTTGGTAGTATCCTTTCCTCGAGTACAAATTTAATACAAACTTGGCCTTAGCCAACTTGTCAAATCAATTTGTGACCAAAGCTAAGGGGTGTCAGTTTGTGATGGTCTACTTGTTCAATGCATGATAGTCCAAGAACATCCTCAACTCTACGGTTTCCTTCTTATTTTGGAAGAGGACCGGTGCACCATATAGTGACCTAGAAAGCCTAATGAAGCCAACATCAACAAGCTCAATCAATTTTTTCCACAACTCTTCCAAATTGGGTCCAAAAATTCGATAGGGAGATCTAATCAAAGGTTTCAACCCTAATTCAAGATCAACAAGATGGTTGATGGTTCATTTAATTCAAAGCGCTTTAAGCAAAGAATCAGGCATTCAATTTGCAAACTCATCCAACACAATGGAAAGTTCTAGCAAAATAGGTGTCTCCACTCCACCCTCATCCACTTATCCAATTATTGTTGCAAAAAGTTTTAATTCTAGGCACCTAGATGCCCTCTTCACGTTCAATTTGGAGAAAATCCACATCGTTCCATTGGGATTCCTTTTTGTTGAGCACATAACAAAAGTCTTCCATCCATTTAGCATCACCAAATTTCACACAATGGAATGAGAACTGACTATGTGCTCCTTAGTAATTCCTACCAAAGAATGACTTCAAAGTCATGCATATCCAATATTATAAAGTCTTCATGGCCCTTCCATTTGTCCAACAGTATGTGAACTATGGATGTAACCTCAATTGATTCCTTAATCTTATAATTGATTTCCTTGACTGAAGCACCACATGTTCCAACTCTGAGCCTGAGTTCACTTTCCAACTCCTTCTTTATAAAGTTATGTGAGGCATTAGAATCCATAAATTATTGCATTACCCTTCCATTGATGATCAAATCCACATATAAAATATGATTGTAACTTTTCCCTTGGTTGTTATCCAAGGCACCTATCCACTGCAAAGAATCCTCCAATAAGGGCTTCTCCCTTCCATACATAGAATATTGTTGTGCACAACTTGTTAAAGGAAATGAAATGCAACAAGAAGAAACAAGAGTTTTACCTCTACTTAAAGTGGCATGTCAATTGGTACCAAGCACTACCATATTCAGAAGATCTGTGGGGAAATGCATAGGCTCAACTGCACTTGAACCCAAAGCACTCTAAAGTGTTTCCTCTATGACTATTTTGTGCATATTCACTTCAATGAAATGTACTCTAAGGCATGGTGTGAATGAAATATCCCCAAATCTGCTAGGTTGGGATATTATATTGTCTGTGCAATAAGTGTTATTTATGCTCTAAGAGGGTTGACACATTTTTACAAAAATTGTGCATTCATTCTCATAAAATACTTTCGTCAAACACATTTTAAGAATACAGGTGAAATAGAAGAGACAACATGTGGTATTTTATTATGGATGAAATTCCCAATCATAATAATACAAATCTCTATTGGCTTTTATGGAAGTTGCACTATAATCAATGAAAACACACCCAAACTCAAGCCAAAAACCTAGATAATTCCACTGCTACCACAAGTGATGACACATCCTCCTCCACACTGCAAAATATCAGATCAGCCCCCCTCAAGATAAAGCTCCAATGAAGATCATGGATGTATCCTCCTCTTTGTCTAGCTACGGTGGATATTGCACCACCAAAACTAAACTACAATGGAAGGGTTTTTCCAAACCCTAACAAAAACTTGGCTCCAATAGAACTCCAAAGATATCAATCCAAAACATAATGAGAAAGTGAAGAACCACCCCTCCTTTTATTCTTCTTCGATGCCCCTTCTAGAAATTTCCCCTTTGATTTAATCCTCATGACTCTTATTTCCCTTTTAATTTTCACTTAAAGATTAAAAGTCACTTTTACTAATGTTTAACAAACTATCAATCTAAAA
Organism: Picea abies; assembly: GCA_900067695.1. NCBI lineage: Eukaryota > Viridiplantae > Streptophyta > Pinopsida > Pinales > Pinaceae > Picea > Picea abies. Next base: position 7,230 of record CBVK0100635836.1, read on the forward strand.
GTTACATTATTACCTTTTCACTTGAATGTCACTTTAAAAATATAACACCTCCTAGCTAAGTGACATCAAATAAAACCTCCTGACTCCCTTTTTCTTCATTGACAAGCCTCAGAAATCACCTCCAACTACAGAACAGGGGAACCTGAAAATGGGGACATTACAGTCCTCCCTTCCCAAAGACTGCTTGTCCTCAAGAAATTCCATCGCAACCTAACTCTCCATAAAATGAACCAAACTGAAACTAAAAATGATACCAGGGTCCCAAACTCACTTGGAATATGTGAACCATCCTCCACTCAGCTCATCGTCCGACAAAGTACTAACATGAGAAGCCTCCTAGATATTATCAATAAGTATAGCAACTCGATACTGCAAAAACTTGATCAATCCCTCAAAGAACTGCTCTACTAGGGAACCAATCTCATGAAAGCAAAAGCTAGCTCTCTCATCTGGGCTTGTTGTTGAATTGTCTAATGTTGAAATCCCAGGGTCCAAAGATAATCTCATAAAGGAACCATCATGTTGATGTTGATATACTATGTTCATGATCGTCTGACCATTATTCCCAGTCTACATCCTCCTCTCCTAGAACTCAAAGCTGAAATATCAGTAAGGGTTGAACCTAATACCATGAATAGTAGTCTGCATAAGCATCCAAGTGAAGTCACGACCTACAACTCCACTGCCATACTCGATCTCAAATATTGGAAGAGGAATTATATCCCAATAACTGGAAATGACTATGGGATGCTCATGGACTCTGAACATCTATTCACTACATAGATATGTCACCTTTTCTGCCCCATACTCTGAATAAATCACCGGGAAGTGTGTGAAGTGGTCAAACAATGCATACATATTATTTGTCCATTGTATCCTCGGTAAACCTGTGATGTAATATGTCAACATGCTCTCCCATTCTCACAAATGGTCAAATATTGCATCAATCATGTGGGATGAGTGTGCTTCGACCTTCTCTGCTTCTAAGTCATACACTCCTCCATATCCCCCCCTATATTTTCCATGAAGCCCCTCCATGCGAACCTCTCTCAGGCTTACCTGGATGATGTGAAACATGCTCTACTCATAGCACTGATCTACAAGGTGTTATCACAAGAATCCCTTTGACCGCCTCTAATAATCCAGGTGATCATAAGCTACACAAACTCGATAAACTCCTTGGAAAACCACTCCTCCACATATCCAATCCTAAGCATCTCAAGAGTAAACTCCAAAAAGAGAAAAATGGCCATATCATATGTATCGGTTGTCGAGCTATCAAACACTGCAGTCCCAGGGTCCCAATATAATCTCTGAGAGGAACCATCATGCCAATGCTACACACCTCTAATCATAACTATCTGAAAACCATGCTCATATTGCACTCTACTCTCCTGGACCCCCAAGATGAAATCCATGAAATGATTGAAATCACTATCCTGGATCATGTCTCACCAAAGAATCATAGTGAATTCAAAACCTACCATCCTGCGGATAGACTCGATCTTGGGTATTGTGAGGGAAAATCTACCTTGCCATATAGAACAAGGCTCAACAACTCCTCTCACAACACAATGATCCATCCCAATCATTTACATGACCCCATTCATCATCCTCATCATTTGAAGTAGTCTATCACTCCGATGAATGCTAGGATCCCACCACCACATTGGAATTCCATCACTCCCAATGCCTGCTGAAATATTTGTGAACTGATCCAGAAAAATCTAGATCTCCTCTTGTGTACTTTGTATGTTGATCACATGGTCCAAATGAAAGACCTTTGTCATGGACACAATGCCACCTATCTCATCCAACTGACTCAGGTGAGCCTCCCATGTCCTGATGTATATAGTGAGGGCATCAAATAACACCAATATATGCCTCTGCCACTAATTGCAAGATTGGAAAGTGACTAGTGTGTTGGTCAACCCCAAGGGCACGACCAAGAAATCATAAGGAAGTCTATAAGAATACCTGTGAGTATCTTTCTCCTTGGTCCTCATCTAGTGATATCCCAACTGAAGATATGTTGCTCCCTGAGGCTCACCCATCCACTCACCGATTTTGGGTAACCTCAAATCAATGATATGCTCGAGGACTCTGTCAGGAGGTCTCCCTGGAATAAATGCCCCAAAACTCCAATGTATACTATTGTGTGCCAATGAATACCCCTACATATTGATTCCTATCACTGAATTGTCATGTACCATCATGTATCCTGTAGGTACTGCTATATCCATCACTTTATTGATATTGCCTGAACCTGTATCCCAGATCATGCCCATGTTTTTCATATACCTATCCACCTAACCCATAGATGCATATCCTTCCTTGTGGCTGGTCCACAAGGAATGTGCTCAATTATATCCTGCGTAGGTAAGCCTTAAAGCTTTAGCAGGATTTTATTAAGAGGGGAATGGTTTGCAGTGAAGCTTTGTTTGTATTTTCTTCTAGTACTTTATTGTAATTACTCACAGAAATAACCTCACTTTAATTGATATGTATTGATTTCAATTCCAGTAAGGTTCAATGTTAATTGAAAAGGAATATAACCTTTGCACTATGCTGAAACAAGAAGATGGTCTTGGGATTATTGACATCTACATAGGTGTAACTCACAAATAGGTGATATGTCTTTTGTTATGTTTTGGCAAGGATTGAATCATTGTTGATAATGTTCTCATGAAACAAATATGGTGATTAAATGTCTTGAGGATTGTGGGAATGCTAGCACTGGTTGATCACCATGATTTGATCAATCCCTTTTAGGTCTAGCAGCATAAATAGGGAGTTGAACAAACATTCTCATAATCATAGAATCATTGATCAATTCAAACTTATGATGTACATTTACTCTATTCAAATCAAATTGGGTGTTATCTTTTTAACTACCTCTTGATTTGAATTAAGAAATTATTTTTTAGGGTTTCTTTTACTGTTTGTTGGAAAGTTTGCACATTGGCACCATTTTCATCTATATTTTTCCAGTAGCTTTTGTTTTTGAGATTATGCTAAATTGGATTTTCTTGGTATAAAGTTAGTCTTTGCTTACATATGGCATTATGATTCTCTGTAGAAGTGGTGTGCTTGTTAATTAAAGTTGATCTATATATTTTTAAGCTATTTTGAAGTTGAGTCTAGCACAATGTTTGAATATGTTTTCCATTTGTAAAATTCTATTGTGAACCTTTTCCATGGTGCTGAAAAACAAAGGATTATCATGTATGTGGCTTCATATGTACCATTGCATCTATCTCAACCTTAGGCCCTTTGACTGCCAGGAAACTATACTATCATAACTCATTTTATGAAAGCTATATGAGAGCTATAGATGCAAAGAATACGATTACAATTTACATGGAAATTTTACCTTGAAGCTCTTCCAAACAAACTTACAGACCAAGTGTTTTGTCAAAGTAGAACCTCGATAGTTAGAGTTTCTTTAAATTTCTAATAAAATCTGTAACATAAAATTAGTTTATTTTGACTAGTGAAGAGAGTATTTTGATTATGTATGTTTCAGGAGATAGGGTATATGTGTTTTGTATCGATTATAATTTTTCAGCAACGATTTTATTTAATTATCAACGATATTTTTGTATTTTAAAATGTGGGTTGTTATAAATGGTATTAGAGCAAGGTTACAACACTTGGGGCTATATGGGCTCGAAATATGAAATATTTTGGATGTCTGAAAAAAACTAACATTTTGGTTTTTTTTATCTAACCTTGTTTTTAACAGAGAAAGAAAAAGACAGGCTACACACATCATGGAAGATACACCACACATTCCAGATACTGAAACTCATGAGAGGAGAGAGACTCCTCCATATATGGTAGAGACTATGAGAAGTCTGGAAGTAGATAATGATAAATTTATCAAAGCTCAATAAGAACAGAGGGAATTGAATTTCGTTATGTTACAAAGCTTGACTAAGATTCAGAAAAACAGGCAACATGGTTAGATATCAAGTCACACGAGTAAAATTCCTTCAAGGAAGAGGTCTCTTAGCATAAAAAATCAGACCTCCAATGATG
>CBVK0100635837.1:0-11269 GCA_900067695.1 Picea abies
TGGGGTAAAAGGAGGTTGCCCCTTCGAAGAGGCTTATTATCTGAAATTATCTCTTTTTCAAGGCATTGAGTACTTTTCCTGAGGTTTTTATATGCTATATTGATGTTTGGTTCGTAACATGAGACAAGAAAATTATGAAGGAAGTCAAGAGACTAAGAGCAAGTTAGAGAATCAGGAAGAGAAAGGATCAAAGGAAGTTCAAGCTACATTAGTACAGTTGAAAGAAACAATGAATGATGTTGGGACAGGGGTAGACTTGGGGTTCAACTCTTCAATAATGCACAAACAAAACCCTAACTACCGGCCCTTTCAGCAACATTTGCGAAGCAGATGAAGTCTCATCCGAGGTAGAGGCAAGGGGGGTTGTAGGAATCAAGTTTCTACAACCTAGATGGGACATAGATCTATGATCACAATACTTAACAAAGAACTTAGAAATTAACCTTCATTAGTCTTTGACCCTTATTCACATTGCAGGAAAAAACCCTAATTACAAAACAATGCAATATTCAACAAGATCTAAGAATATCTAACCATTTAGCACATAACATAAAAAAGATCTAGTATTCAATCATGTTATTAATAACTAAGCTACTACATCAGATGCATCTAGCATACATACATATTCAACACTAAGCACAAATCACATCAAGAACAAAAAGCAGTCACAACACAGGATATACATGGTTCACCCCCAGTGTGGGGATACATACACCAACTCGTCTTCTTCTTTATTATCTTCTTTCAATCTTCTTACATGCACACAGCCACAAAACCAACTCCACATAAGGAAAATATATTTGCGCGCACTTCACCAGATCCTCCTTCCTAGAGTTCAACATATCATAGAGCATTATTACAATCACTTCCACTTAGCTCTACAAGTTCTCAACACATAGTATGCACAGAGCCTTTACAACTAATCGCACTTAGTAAACTTTACATATCTTGCACAAAGCCACTTAGATATGATCGAACTTCACCCTCCTTACTTACATCACCTAGATACTTATCTATACATTACAAAAGAGGCCTAATCATGGGTAAACCCATACACTGACATCCCATACCCGTTACATAAGCCCTAAATCCAAAAATCACATAAAAGGGGGTGAGATCTCGTGATCTCCACTTCGCCTAGGTGCTTCATATTCAACTAGCCTGTCGAAGTCCCGAAAATGGTCAAACACAACCAAGGTTCTCCAAAATTTGGTCGAGGGAAAACAAATGATCACAAAGATGTCTCTTTACCAGAGATCCTGAAAGTAAAACAATGCATAAGTGAAAGAATAGGAGACTTTGACATAGATTGTGTCTTGGAAGAAGAAACAAAGTGAATATTATGACAAAAGACGCTTGGGAAATTTTGGAAATCCTACTGTGGTATCTTCATTGGGAAGGATAGGCTTGTTTAAGGGAAAGATGATAACCTTATGTGGAAGAGTTACTAATGTACCTATTATTGTTCATGTAACATCGACTGAAGAGGAATTTGAAGTCATTAAGTTTGTTGGGAACAATACCCATTTCCCACTTTTACCAGGTAAGACTTGGATTGAGGAATATCAAGTCAGAAGGAAAGCAGAGGAAGAAGCTACAGAAAATAAAAAGAAGGAACTAAGGGATTTCATAGCTAGAAAAATAGACTGACTAATAGAAGAACGAGAAGATAATTCAAAGCAATAGAAGGAAAGAGAATTAGTTGTCGAGGTTGAAAGAATGGAAGAAGTTTTGAAGGACCTATCCATGAAAAAAAGAAGAATACCCACCTTGGAATTAATAAGAGAAGGGATTTTAACTTCGAACCCTTTGAGAGCACATCAACAGTGCAAAGTCACTACACCAGGAGAAGATAAGAATAAGAATGGAAAAAGGTATCCAGGCATAGTTAGAGAGAATCAAATCATTGGAAAGAAGGAAAGGAAGCTCAGTAAAAATAAAGCTAAGATGGAAAAGTTACGGGAAGCTACAGATACCAGATGGAAGACTTCATAGATTGGAACTTCGCAGGAGGCAGGTTCGTAGGATTTGAACCTCGTCGGAACAACAAGACCATGAAGAATGGGACTTCGCCATAGAAAGCTATATGACCATTGGAGGTGCCCCGACCATTAGAACGATGCTCCAGAATGAATGTAAAATGCATTTATGGGTGGATGGAATGCTTTTGGGATGTTGAGACCGTGCCATAACAAACAGATTCACATTGATGAAATCATTCCTGGCCGTTGGAAGAATTTGTTACAGTGCCTCACTTATTTAACCAGTTGTCATCGTGACCACTTTTTGACACCCGTGATTAATTGAGCCAAGAAGCGAATTGATTGTGTTTCAAGTTGTGTTATCAGAAGCTAGACCTTGTTGTCCTTTTTCTTACCCCACCTATCCATTGCCTACCTTGAACTGTTGTTTAAAAGAGAGAATGTCAGGTGAAACTAGTGCATTAGAGAATTTTGTTGAGGAGGTCCTCAAGAATATAATGCTTGACATACAATTATCTGAAGGTGTCCAAGCATCATTGACTAAGGGATTGTAGACTTCCCCTTTGACTTGATGTTGTTCTGGTCATTTTAACCCCGCAATCGAGCAGTGAAGTAAGCATCACGACGATCTAGCTAATGTGAAGAATATCCCATCAATCTTACCAGAGTACATTCCACCATTAGATGATGCAGTTAACTGTGACAACATTCCATGTGATTTTGACTACACTTTGTTCACCACATATATTTTGAAGGGAATACGTGTAGTAGGAAGTCAGTTGGGACAAATACCACTACTATACAAGAAAGCGAGGTTACAAAGTAGCCTCTATACAGGATGGTGTAGTACACCTCACATGCCAACTCATAGTTGGCAAGATTGTAAGGAAGAACCACCCCACATAGTTCATTGGGTTCATGGTGGACCTCGCAGGAAAATGTGTGGAGGGCATGTAGATGAACTGGTTGAGTTACCTCATTAATGAACTCAAGAAGGATTGTTGTGAAGCTTAGTATTTGGGATACGAATTCCACTTCAGCTAACTGCTCATTTTGATCACGTTTTTTGCTTGGAAAATACCTAAAGGAGCCACCTTTCCAGAGATTGAACCCTTGGAGCCATTGGCCACTAGGTTTTCCACCTTGTTGTACACCAACGACATGACAAAAAAGTGGCAGTCCAACATTGTGTTCCATGCATATTATCAGCAACTGAAGGTTTCCATTGAAGAATTTATGCACATGACATTGTGCACCCTCCACTAGTATAGACCAATAACAAAGTTCCATGCAGATCCACACTTCATCTATATAACTGCATGTAGAGATGAGAACAAGGAAGAGTTATAGTTATATTACAAGCTAACAAATGACGACATGGAGTAGATCGCAAAGGAGTGGCTGAAGGAATTTTTGGCACCTGTCATTGATGCATGACTCTCTGACACTGACACCATAGGAAGTCCCCTAGTCACCTAGGTTGAGCATGTCGGACAATATAGTGGGACGAAGAAGAGGAAAAAGAAGGAAGAAATCCTAGATATAGAGAGGGATGAGGAGGATATCACTTCTGAAGATAACAGGTCTAACTCGCCCAGAGGAGGATGCAAAGACGAAGAAAATAGACAAGGAGGAGGCAATGGGGGAGAAAAAGAACAAGGAGGAGGCAAAGCTTCACCGCCTCAAGATCCCCCTACTAAAATAGTAACACCATAGAAGAGGAAGGTTTCTCCAAAGAAATGGTCAACAAGAAAGAAGACACGCACTAGTAAGCCCTAGTTAGAGGCCACACTCATGGAGGATGATATCAGTCTAGTCTGCAGAGCTATGGAGGACGCTTCCAAAGAAATATTAAAAATATATGGAGAGAAGCAACAGGAGATGTATGGAAAGATTGAGAAGAAACTGAAAGAAGTACAACAAGTTCTTCGTTTGGTCCATGCAGTGCCTACTACGCCTTCCTCGTTGTAGATTATGGAATTGGGGGATGAACCAGTCAAACTAAGAAGACTTGCAGATGCGACATAAGCTCAACTTCAAAGAATACAGGAAGAAAAGGAGAAGGCTATTGAAGCCTTGAAACAAGATAAAGAGGAAGCCTTAGAGAAATTACAAGTAGTGCGGTACTATGTAGCCACCTATGAAAATGAGAAAGAAGAGTTTCAGAAGATGATCCAGGAGGAAAAATTCCAACTACAGAGAGAAAAGGAGTAGTTACTCACAGAATGGGGTACGATCAAAGAAGCAGTGAATAAAGCATGTTTCTCTGTCCCAGGCTTGGCACATGAGGAACATGATTCAGTTGAGGTTCAAGTGGTTAAGCTCTCTAAGACCATCCAACATCTTCAAGCAAGGATAATAGAGTTGGAGATCCAAGAAGTATCGAGCACCCTATTGGAGCTGCCTTTGTTTTTTCTAGCTCATCTCAAATTTCATGTCTTAATAATCGAAATCGAAAGGTGGTTTTCGTATTTTCCATCTGTGGTTTCAAAAATTTTGAAGACTTATCATGCAACAACGATGATTATTGTACTCTCGAGGTGAGTTCTACCTTTTGGAAAAAAAAAAAAAATCCCCCTTTTGTTCTACCTCGGGATTTCATGTGTTGGATGCTATAGATCACGTAGTTCATAAGTCTCGAGCAATGAAACAACGAAATCGCTTTAAAATTTCACCTAGGGTAGTAACGAGAGTAAATTTTTCCTAAATCATGATTAAACGTCATTGGGTTTTCACACCTCGGTGTTCACCAAATCCAAAAGTTTATTGTCGTGGCCCCAATAGCTGAAACCATGAAGTCCTTATTTTAGTAACCTATGTCAAGGTTAAAAGTAAAGGCTAAACCATGGTAAAGTTTTGTTGGCAATTCACCACTCGACATTTTCTTTTTAAAAAGTTATACTGTCTAAGCCCCTACTCGTGAAATCATGATAAGGATATGAACATAATTAATTAATCACTTAACCTGAGTTTATCTTCCCTTTTAATTAAGTCGTATTATCGTGATCTCGCGATTTCGCAACTTGACATGCAAACTTCCCAGAAACGTATCTTCGAAGCTCCGAGTCGTGATATGGCGAATATGATAATTACGTAATTAATTAAGCTCCTAATCATGATTGCATTTTTCTTAACCAAAATCAATCATCACAAATTCGGGGGTTAGAGGTTCAAAGGGTTGAAATAAAATTCCCCATACAACGAGTACCAAAAGATTAAATAACATTGGTAAAATTAGATTAATTAAGCTAAATCAATATCTCCTCTGTTTTGATGCTTGCACGATTTATGAGGTAGTCTTATTTCTTCCATACGCCAACTAACATTTCAAACCGCCAAAATTTATGGCCTTAATTATGAAATAGGGTGAATCAACGAATAAAGACTGGGTTTTTGTTTCTAAATTTATTTCTAAACATGATTTGACAGATCTTTTCTAAAAAGTACTGATTTTTCGAATATATATAGAACTATTATTCATTATAACAAATTCATTTCTATATTATGCAGAGCACACTTTCTCAGCAAGCTAACTTCTGTATGTATATGTATTTTTATCGCAGAAGAGCTAAAGCAGGATCTCCAGTCATGGCCCCGTGAAAAACATCCAAAGCTAGTGTTGAGGTTTCGGGACAAGGCTCAGACAAAGTTGTTGATACTTCACCTCGAAGTGTCGACTTTGTCCTGAAATGGTCTTTCATTTTCGATGTTCTGCAGGCCGAATTGGTGGATTATTCTGATGATTCCAGTGACAATGAAAAAGATAATATAACCACCAAGTATAAGATTGTCATTCAATCCAGAATGCACAAAGTAGCAGCCAGGCCATGACTACTTCCATATTATGATATGGTCTGATGGGCATTAGACCATGTGGACATATCAACCAGAACCATCATGAATGAGTAGAATGTCACCATCGGGACTTTCAGGCGTGAACATCTGCAAGCCATGTATAAGTTGCCCACAACATCCAACTTTACATATGGTGCCGAATTCTTGGATGAGTTCAAACAGAAGGAATGTGTGCAGTATGATAAAACCATGTCTAGCTTAATAAAAGATTGGGTTTTTCACTCTGCGAAGTTTAGGGAAGACAGTCATGGTATATATTTGATAGCTTCCTTAGAACCACAATACAAGTATGTAGCTATGATGACATGCAGATTATACGAGAGAGAGGACACCTCACATTTCATTCTTCCATGGGTGCCTCTAATATTTTGAGTCACTGAAGGCTGTTCCTTCAACTGGGCAAAAATGTTGTCCGATAGCTCGACCAGTCAGTTCACAGAGTATCGGGCACAGAAAGAGAGCGGAAAGACTTGTTCATTTTTCATGTCTGCATACATTATGGATGTTGTGTGTTTTTTAACTCCATTTCCGTTAATGAGTTGGAGTTGGACTCTAGCAGAGGACAAGCCTATCCACGTCTATCATGTGAAATTGTGGGAAAACAAAGCAGTAGATTTCGTATACGAAATCTTCAACTAGGTGATGGTACCACTGCATGTCACTATTTTCGGCCACCCACCACCCAGGATCTCGGATAGTATAGTGACGAATTTGAGCAGCATAGCTGACTGGTATGTAGAAGCTGAATTCTCATATCTTAGAGTTTTCGGGGCTTCTATTCCCCCGCATGCATTACCATTATTCATTCCTGACAAGATGGCTTGTCATGAGGTTGCTAGACAAACAATAATCGGTGGCATCAACAAGGAGCTGAAGGGATACTCGAAGAAGGTATGGCCACCTTTTCCTGTTCATTTGAAATCATATTCTTTATTAGATTTTGGGAATGTGAAAGCTGAGGCAACAGCCCTGGAAGACCTAAATTTGGTCCTTATTGAATACAAGAAGCACGATTTGCAAAGGGTCATGAGTAATCATTTGGCCAGTTGCGGGCTCAAGAGATTTCAGCACGAAAATTTGCCCTCGAATGACATTTTCTGGGGTGCACGATCTCATGTCGAGATTTTAACTCAGATACAAACATTGGCACCTGAGGAGAGAGCCAATGTTCTGAAGTTCCAAGAACATTTACGCAATTGTCTTCCCGCAGTGTTGCGAGGTGAGAATTCAAGTACAACAGAGGTGAAACAAAAAGATGACGAAGGCTCCAAGGATGTGACTCCCAGTCAAGAAAAACACTAGGACGAAGGAGAGAAAACTAAGAGTCTAAAAGTAGAGATAAAGACTCCTAACCCGCCGAAGAAGCAAAGTTTGGCTACTACTCTGGGACAATCAGCGAAACAAATCAGAGAGCCTATCACATCAATTACCCCCTTCCAATCAACTCAGGTAAATATTGATGCAGGATGGATTTTCAATGAAGAGTTGAGGCCTATAAGGGTGGAAGAGCTCCCTCCGAATGAGTTCTTCTTCGATAAGAAGAGAAAGGCAGTGGTAAAGAGGGAATTCTATCAGGAAGGAGAGTCAACAACCAAGCAATATAAAGTTATAACTGATGGGAAAGACAAGAGGAATGAACAATTCACGACTGAAATAGTAGGGACATTAGGAGCATATGCCACGGCGAACCAATTTTTAGTCAGGGTCTTAAAAAACTAGCTGAAATGAAAGAATCACCTCATCAAGACCCTGGAAGCCAGACTAGCCACAACAGCAGAGGCTACCAAAGACCAGGCAAGTGTAGGAATAGAGCAGGCCAGGTTGGCCAATAAAAATGAGATAGAGCTGCTCAAGACTAAGCTCGAACAAGCACAACTGGTGGTTTGGGATGGTCAGATACACGCGAGCCAGCAAAAAGATTTGATTGAACAGTTGCAGGCTAGGGTGGAAATCGTCGAAACCAAAGTGATAAATATCGGGATGTTCCAATCCAAGGTGATGAAGATTCAGAGCAAAGTCTTTGTGGCCCAACGAAATTTGCTCGCCAAGGTGGAAGTGATTCGGGACAACTGTTTACTAGTTAATCAAGTATTAGAGAATCTAACTGCTAGAGAAAGGGAAGTAGGAGCAGCACGAGTCACCTTCCAAGAGGCTTTGATAGCCACAAACAATAGGGATTCAGGAAGTACTCCTAGGTTCACCATTTTGGAGCAGACCAGAGGAAACATTCTATTGAAAGAATGGGAGCACAACATCTCGAAAGGCAAGCTGCAAGCCAAGAGAGTAACGAAATCCTTAGAGGAGGCTTTTAGCTCTATAGATGGTAGTCTGCTAGACATTGATAGTGGAGGTAATGCTGAGACATTGGTTCAACTGAATATGCCAAAAATCTCACTTGATCTAAGTGAAAGAGAGGAAAGAGATTCAGTCGAGATCTCACAAGTGACTATGGCAGACATAGTCCAAATAGACAAATGTATGATTAAACCAAGCATGCAATTATGTGCTATTGACATCATAGATAGACAGATGGAAGACAGGCTGCCATAATTAACCTGAGATTGTTACTCTTTTGAAGCCAACTGTCCAGTAGAACCATCAAGGATGATATCTTGGCTAGTTGAAAGATGTGTCACCTGTACCGAGCACACGCGAGGACAAACCTCTAGCACCAAGTGAAGACAGAGAAGAAGAGATGGAGAGATTTCTCTCCTCCCTATCATAAATGAAAATTTTGCAACGATTGAGATTCGATCTTATTGTAAAACTATATAAATATACCATAGAAAGAAAGAAAAAAGGGGTCGGACCTTTTTGTATCAATTGTAACAGATTTTTTACATTTTGAGAGTTAATACAAAGAAAATCTGAAGATTCTCAATTCCGTCACGACTGTGTTATGAGTTTGTTTTCTTGTATCTCATATTTCATTTCATTTCATATTCATAACTGATGAATGCTTCGTTATAATTTAGTACGACCACTACTATAGCGAATGAATTTTGGTTTTCTATATTGTTTACTGTTTTTCCTCTATACCGGCTATCAGCAAGTGTAAGACTAGTCAACATTTTCAGAATTCTATATATATTTTATGCTTCATCGGGTTATTTCCTTACATCTTTCTTCTTCTATTTATATGTGAGATTCTCCCTTGATAGGAGCCTTACTCGATAGACAGCTAAATGTTTTCCCCCACCTCATACAATTTTATTAAAATATAACCTAGTTACGGGAAAGAGCCTTTGATTTGCAACCCATTTTTATTCCTGAAACCGTAAACTCTCTTTTATATGAATGAATTGAGACAACACTTAAATTTTCCTTTTGAGGTTTTCTTATTTTACTGTTCCTCCATGACTTTCCCTGTACCAACACAGCCTAATATTGAACTCGGATTATCAAATCAAATGCACATTGCCTTGAACCTTTTCAATACCATTCTTAAAACAACCACCTCCTAGGTTGAACTTGAACATTCATGGGAAGCGATTGAATAGGATATAAACATCTAAGAATAGTTGAAAGATAGACAACGCCAATGTTGAAATCTTCCCTAGTTTCCCTTGCTGAAGGTTGATGTTTCTCTCTTCTCTACCCTTTACCCACTTTCAGATGCCTAGACACTGTACTTCTAAGCCTTAAGTACAGACTCTAGAACAACACACCCTACAGGAGGTATATGACCAGAGGGAGGAAGCTGCTAAGAACGTAGTAGGAAGGATCAGATCCCTCACCTCAAAATGAAAAAAACTGAGCGATATAAGCACATAGACATATGAATGCCTCGTAGAAGATCCAGAGATAAGGAAATTGGAAGCACAGTTACAGGAGGTGCAACAACAAGATTTCTTCATGCAGGAACAGATGAAGCTACTCACCACAGTTGAAAAACTGAAGAGATCTTAGGAATAATGCATAGTGTAGCAACATATCACTACCCTCCAGGGAAGGGTAATGGAAGTTGTGCAGAAGCTACAACCTAGGAAAGATGAAGCCTGCAAGGTGTTCAAATAAATTGAGGGACAAGGCTCGCAATTGTACCAAGTTGTTGCATCAGTGGAACAACACCTAGAAGGGCCTCTTACAGAAAATATGATCCAGGAGCTCATTGAGAAAGAGGCTCATGTGAAGTAGCAAGGCGAGGAATCTTGGGTGAAGCTCGAGACCTTCGAAGCAACATTGACCAAAACTGAGTGACTCAGGATGAGTCACAGGTGAGTGTTGGGTGTCTTTTGTCCCTCGACCAAGTTTTGAGGAAACCTTGGTTAGGTTTGACCACTTTTTGGACTTTGACACATTGGTCAAGAAAGGAGCACCCAGGTGGAGTTGAGATCGTGGATCTTACCGATTTTGTGGGCTATCTGGACCCAACAAGGGGCTCTTTAGGGTTTTTGTAATGGGTTATGGGATGTTGGCCCATGGATTCTCCCATGATTAGGTATTTTTGCAAGGGATTGTAAAAGTATAAATAAGTAAGAATTTATGGAAGAAGTAGTGAAGTCCTGGTAGCTAAGTGCAAGTGGTTTTGAGTTTCTTTGTGCAACAAAATGTGTATGTGATAAGGCTCTATGCTTGATAGAGAAGTTGGCTCTATTCTTAATCCTACTTGTGGAAGGAGGATCCGGTGCTCAGTGCACAAATCTCCTATCCTATGCGAAGCTCGGCTTTGTGGCTTGGTGCACAGGAGCGGATGAATGTAATATTCAGATGAATAATAAAGAAGATGAAGAAGTTGGCGGGGATATCCCCACACTTGGGTGAACCATGTATATATTGTGTCTTTGGTTTTCTTTGTGCTATGTTGTTTATGTTATGTATCTTCTCAGTGATTTATGTATGATCAATATATCTGTTGATGCTTAATGATTTAATTATGTTAAGGATAAATGGATGTTAGATCCAACTCATTGCTATGTGTTAAGTTGTAGAAGTGCTTAATCATTTATTTTTACTACACCAATCTATATTAGGGATTTCTCTACAATGTTAATAAAGCTAATAAAATAATGCATATCATATTCTAAGTGTTACTAGAATGCTCTGCGAAGTGTGGTTATCATAGATCTGTGTCCCAACTTGGCTACAGACACCTACATCCTATAACCCCCCCTACATCTACCTTGGGTGAGATTTCGCCTGCTTCACAGGTGTTGCCGAAAGGGCTAGTAGTTAGGGTTTTGTTGGTGCATTGTTGAATTCTTGAACCTTGGGTCTGCCCCTGTGCCAACAACCATACCATACTGAGTATTATAAAAATTCAATTTGGGGAAATTCATACCTAAATTTCCCTTTGGAAATTATGCAACATAATTTCAAAAGAGAAATACTTACCTGCATGGCTTCCATTAAACAAATTTAATTTTACCTGATTAGCTGATGAAAGTAGAAGCTCTCATGCATCTTTATCAGTCTTATGTGAGATCGGAAGA
>CBVK0100635838.1:0-11269 GCA_900067695.1 Picea abies
TCTAAAACAAATTAGTTTGTTTGGATAGATCATGCAATAGTGTAGTTGTAAATCTACTTGATTATGATAGTAAGTAGTGAAAATTAGTTTGTATTCCTTTTTTATCTTAACAACTATTTTCTATTGTCTCACATTTGCTTCACAAGTTGCAGGTTGCTTCAAGGGTTTCTAAGGTTGGCTTCAAGTTGGAAACCCTCCTTCATAACTTAACATAAACTCCTCTCTTTCTTGGTTCTTATATTTCTACTCATACATATTCAAATCTTGGTTTTATAATACTCTTATATAGGTTAATATATTATTTTATATTCTGAAATTTTTATGCAGAATTTTTTTTGACTTTTATGTGTGTTTTGCAGCATTTCCAGCAAGCAATAGCTTGTTGTTTTTTGCAGATTTTCGTCATATCTAGGGGAAGTGCTGCCTATTTTCAACCACAAAACACACAAATGACCCCTCCTTTGATTGGGCAACAATATCCAACCTTTTCTTTATCTTTTCTAAGCATTGTAGCAAGCCCAAGGGGGTCCCCAACTAGCTTGCATTCTCATTTAAATTTTCAGCAAGTTTTTTATTCTTTGCCCCACTTGTCATTAGGACAAGGTTGTGTGGCTAGGTTGCTTTAGTTTAGTTTGTTTATTTTTCCAACCCCGTTTGACACAAAATAGGAAGGTTTGCCCCCACCTTGTGCCATTGTGCGTGGTTTGTATTTAGGTTTTTCCTTTCAAGTTTTTCTTTCATTCTTTAGTTGCCTACACCTTGGATGTGAAGTTGGCATAGCCAACCCCCAAAATCGTAAGGCTAGATTAATTATATATTTCTAATGTGTTGTGCTAAATGGATTAAAATCATCTAGAAGTAAATCTCACACCACCAATGCTAGCTTAAGCCCATGGAGGCATAGGATCTATCTTATGCTTTGAGTTTCCCTTGATTTTGCAAGTTTTATCTCTCAAGCATCTATTTTTTTACAAATATCATGGGCATGTAATAATGGTTTAAGACAACTTAATTCATTTTCATTGCAAGCTATTGTTAATTTTCTTTCCATGCTTTTCAAGTAACAATATTATGGTTTAGATCTTCACTTCTTGCAATTTAATATTTCGATTTTGACACTTTTTCACACTTTTTGGGCAAGCAAATCTCACTTTTACACACCTATACACTAAAATTAACTTAGTTCATAGGTTTAATAATAAACTATACTTAATAGGACACCTCTACTGACCCAACTTTTCCATTTAAATGAAGACTAGAGAAAGAAATGAAAGGTGATAGGCCGTGGATGGTCTGGTGGCACTCAACGTCCTTACCTGGAGTATTTGTTTTCCCTTTGGCTAACCTGTGGAGCTAGGGTAGGCCTTGTTTCCATACTTCTTGAGCACCTAGCAGTTACTTGGTACAAGTGGGGGGAGTATTGGGTTGACACTTAGCTAGGAGTCACTCTTCACTTAATAACTCTTAATCAACTCCTTAATCCACTCTACAACTTTGAGCATTAACTTGGTATATCACTTTTGTGGTTGACACTTAACTAATCTTGTAATCAACTTTCATTTAACACTTACATTTCATGCAAGTTTAATTTATGTGTTGTGTATTAATATCTAAGTAGTCATAGTTGTGCCTTTGGGCATTTTCCGTCAATCATATCTTTTTAAGTTAATTGGTGTTTATATTTTTGGTTTGGTCCCTCAAGAGGTTGTGCATCCTTTGGAGGCACTTCCTTGTTGGATCTTGTGTAATCTTGTTTGCCATTGAAAGCAGTCACAATAGAGTAGTGCATCCCTTTGGGAGACACTCTATTGTTGAGCATGCTAGGCTTGATATGAGTATCTTTAATCTACTGCACATACAAGCAATCTCAGTTAGTATATTTGTAAATCATTGTATCTTGTTTTATATCTTTTGTTTATAGTTGTATCATCTATTCATCTTGTATGTATTTGTAACTCTTTGTATCTAATCTTGATGTGAAGTAGATTATTCTTTTGTAAACTCTTGTGTAATTAACCACCCTCAAACTTTAGTTGACCCCTTGCCCAATCTTAGGCACTAGTCTTAGTTGCCCTAGGAAAAGGCTTGTTTGTCATCTTGAAATACTGCACATTTCATTTCTGCCTTTGCATCATAGGCTAGATTCCCCCCAACCTTTTTACTAATTAAAACCAACTCCTAGAACTTAACGTTAATCTCATCTAGAAACTAGGGTCTACCCCCCTTGGATTCCCTAGGAGTAAGCCTAGACGAAATAGGTTCAATTCAAAGTGATAGCGTGGTGTTTGAACCTAGGCATTATGCCTCCAAGGACACACTAAGTGAGCAGGACTTAGCTCATGTTTGCAAGTGTGTATAAAGATGGAAACACACCCCACATGTTTCTTATGCGAATAATTCTCTTATCCTCCATCCAAATTTCACAAGTGTATGAGAATAATATAAATGTGCTAGAGAGGGCACTTGGTTGACCAAACCCACCCTTTTTGCATATAATATCAAGTAGGCATTTTGTTTCTGAGAATGAGCCACATGAATATTCATGATTTGAGGAGATAGTTGAATATCCATATTATGGGAATCACCATTCTGACTCTTGAGTCTCCTCCCCTTCCCTAATAACTTTGTACCCCAATTTGGTGGTTTTCCAATCACCATTAGGGTTTTGAGACCAAACCAAGTCATAATCTTTTTCATTTATTTGGGCACTGTTATCGCGCAGTTTGTATTTTGGGTTACAAGGCTAAAGATAAGGGTCAAACCGGCGTAATAGGAACCACCCCACCCAATGTCACCTCGATGGGGGGATCTTTCTGTTTAGGGAGGTTAGCCCAGGGGAGATGTCCCCGGTAACCTGGGGTTTGAAGAGGCAAAGAGTAAAAGGTCAAAAGTTAAAGTTATCCCTCCTTGCAGGTTACCACCAATATCAGATATTCCGGCTAATCAGCCAATAAAGAAGTGAAGTCCTTGTTGAGAACACCTGCCCGGAACAAGATAATAACAACACTATATGTATATTTGCAGGATATAATTCAAAAGGTTAGTACTTCTTGACTATCTGATTTCATTTAACAAGCAATATAGCAGATAATATGAGGTCAACTTTTCACTAATTAGCCACTGAAAATTACCAATTCATCAATATCTATCACAGGATGACCAAGCCAACAATATTTTCTATCAACAATAGCTCAATAAAGGCATGACATCATCATTAATTACTGAGTTAGAAGGGTTGTTGCGTCAAGTATGACGTCAGCCCTAGTTAGTGGCGTTAGGGTTAGTTAGGGTTTCAACATTTAAGAGTTTGACAGATGATTTTACACACAACAAGCTCAACGTTGGAAAGAATACCAATGTCTTAGGGTAAATGGAGTCAAAGTAAGGGAAAAAGATCTCAGGAGGGTTTAAAATTTAAAGACTAGAAGGTTAGGTTCTATGGTGCTGCAATGGCAGGGCCCTAGAATCAAAACCCTAAGGGAAGGAGGCTCATTCTGGTGTTGCTTAAGCAAGGCCTCATGCTCCTTCCTCTTTCTCTAAATACTCTTGGCAAAACAACTAGCTTCAAAATATAGATCTAAGGGAGAAAAGTGTTGCAGGAGCAAGGCTTCTCAAACCCTAGAAGGTTGAAACCCTAGGTGTAGAATTAACTAGGCCTAGGACATCTCCTCTCTTCAACCTAAACTTTAATGCTAACTCAGAAAAAGGAAGATAAGTGTAGCAACGGCTAGGCTATATCTTCCTTTATCAATGGCTAAATTTTTTTCTCAAGCATGGGGACATATAGCAATGACCTACTAGTGTGCTTGCTACCTAGCGTTTCAAGATTTAGCAATATAATAGCAAATGTAAGAAATTAAGCCTACAACCATTCAATTAAGAAGTTTTGCATGAAAAATTCACTTACATATCATGAAGAATGCATAATCAAACCCTAGTTGTAAACCTTCCATGAGAGAAACACCATAAATGCCAAGAGAAATCCTCCAATGAGAGTTGCGCCTCACTTCCAACACCAAAAATACCAAGACAAATGTTAAAAGATAGTCTCTCACAAGAGAGTGAGTTGTGTTATGTTTAAAATGAGGAGAAACGTCCTCTATTTATACCAATCCATGACCTTTCAATTAAAATTTAGGTCATTAAAACAATCGACAAGGTTGACTACACATTTACACTATTTTTACATTAATTGCCAGAAAAATGACATAATATAAGCAAAAAGAGGGACGTTAAGCCCTTCTGAGGGAGACGTTGGCCCTTTTTGGGCATATCCAGCATCCAGAGGCCAGACGTTGGCCCTTCTAGGGCTCCTCCAAGCTGCCACACGTGCCAAACAACCTCATCACACTGCCACACACTCGGAATAACGTCCTGCTTTCCTGGGTGACGTCCTGTCCATCAGTGGCAAACGTTCCATCTGCAGTGGGTGATTCCCCCTAGGCCAGGCTCTGCGAAAGTGTCCTGGTGGAACGTCCTTCTATCTCTCGTGCAAAGGCTCATCATAACGTTGTCATGTCTCTGCCATCCCAACAACCATCTGATGGACTCTTCAGCCCCATGGAGGTCCGAGCTAATCATATCCCCATGTGTACCGCTCCACTGATACCTGTCTGCCGGGTATGGTCCTGCACATCAAAAACTTCTCCCTCCATGGGCTCATCAGTCCTTGGGATCATAGAAATGTCAATCATATTTCATCATTAAATTTATCAAATACATGCATAAAACCCCTAGCATATTCTCTAAGAGCTCAAAGACATTACACTGATCTACTATACAAAGTTGAAGAAATAGACAGAATAACCTACTAGGCCAGTATCCATAAGAAAAGGAAAGTTTCCATAGAATATCATTCAAGCCATGTACATGAAGTGATATGGTCTAAGGAGTGTCCAGTTATAGTGAAGACCAGGGGTAAGTATTGTCCGTGGGTGCCTTTGTAGGAGGTGAGTTGTACCCATCATGGATGCACTTTTTCCAAGACCCTTTATTGCCTTTATTCTTTATTTATTGTTTTTTCTTTCTTTTCACTTCAAGGTCTGACCAGAGGACACTGCCTTGGCGTGGTGACCAGAGCTGACAGTGTTACCCACTGGTATTTTTTCAGAAATGATAAGGTTGGCTCGTGATGAGACCCCCTTTCCCTTAGCCATGCAACCAAAGGTCATTTCCCTGGCGTGGTGACCAGATAATGGCAATGTCATACTTCTAGATACATATGAACATAATGGGCTGGCTCATGATGAGACCTCCCATTCTCTTGGTTAGGTCTTTTTTTTGTTATTTTTCTTCGGGTCCCTTTTGTTTCTTATCGAGAGGCCTTTTATTGCCTTCTCGGGGATCCCTGGGCGAAGCATCTCTAGGTTTTATTTCCTATGGCTTTTATCTTATGGATTTTATCTTTTACCAGCTACTTTTACCCACTGGGCCTTTAGCCCCTTCTTCCCATAGGACCAAGTGTAACCCCTCAAATAGGTCATCCTAATGCCTGGACTAGGGGAATGGGATGGATGCATGGGAAATAAGATGTGAAATGATTGTATGGTGGGAGTCGACGATGGCTCTTCAAATCCCCCCTGGTGGCTAACCAAAACCCATGGATACAAGCTTGCTAGGGCATCCCATCAATCCCCCCAACAATGGTCAAGTGGGTTACTGTAAGATCCAAGCAGTTGTCAGAAAAGTAAGGAACCTGATGCAGATATAAGAAAGTTATAACGATCAAACATGACACATACAATGATACCTGGACCAATTACCTCATGGAGCAAGAGTCTTCTCTGACTCAAGTCCAAACCGATGGTGATGGATGTTGCTACTGCTGACAGGACAAATTTGGTGAAGAAGAAGAAGGATGGGCCCTCCAGGGCCATGCTTAGGTCAATCCTTCTCTCGGTACTCCATGTCTAAGACCTGTGGGCCTCGAGACATGATCTCCTAGTTATCCCTAGAAATCGGGGATAACATCTGGCTCCAACTCGGGGACATGTGCTCACTGTAGAGCGCATGAGAACCTCAGCATATCTGGCATAAACCTGCAGACCTGCTCACACTCGAAAATATACATAAGCAACAAAGGTGGGGTGGTATTTCCACCCCACAAAATATAACATGTATACATATGAAATAAAACAATCAAAATGCATATGAGGAAACAAACATGAAATGCAGATGGTATAATACACGAAAAATGCCTACCTACTCATACTTACCTTGGGCTGGATGTTTGGTGTAGTCAAATAGCCAATGAAGCCAATCCAGTAATGTTCCTCGATACCTGCCTTTGTGCTTTATCATAGACCAAAATAGTGATAAATCGAGCACAAAAAAGTCATGGGTTAGAATATATATCATATTATCAGAAATCTCGAAATCTAACTCATGGAGGTGGGTGGGTGGGATAAAATACTGCCAAGTCGATATCTGAGGAAAGTACTCAATCCACTTCAATAAAGGGTCATGAGGAGGGCAAGGTTCAGAAAACTGACTAAAAGGGCCTGCAAACTGGCTACCTAGGGCATCCTCATGCTCTAAAGTCAAGAAAGGGATCAACAAAGACCTAGCAGATGATTGACAAACTACCAAGGGAAAGTTGAAGAACTGATTGAAACTTGCAGTACCCTACCAACCCTTGGAGTTCAGGTTTTGCCTAAGAGGAAACTCTACATTAAAAATATACTTCCCAAGCACACCTTTAATGGGCCAGCAGGGTAAAGTAATAACAGGTGGCTAGAGTGAAAATTCATGAGAGACTTTCCTTAGGCAAACAATTGTCTCACTTGTATCAGAATCTGAGCAGAGAGGTGATTGACAATCATCTTCACAAAATAAATCCAAATGCTCAAAAGAATAGCCATCAAAGTCCTCAAGGTATGACCGAAAATCATCAGGAAAATAAGGTATTGGGTCATCCTTGGTCTTTTGGAAGGTATGGGCAAAAACCTCATCTCCTTGTTGCCACTGTTCAAGAGCTTGCTATGATAATTGCGAGGGCAACACTTGGAGATGAATTTTTGTGTCATAGATGGGATCTGTATCATAACTAAATGCATCCTCTCTATGTCTCCCAACATGTATGAACTCGTCAAAATCAGCTATGTCGGTATCAGTATCATAACATGGAGGAGTCGAAACATCCAATAATTTTGTACTCTCTGTGTCATAAGGTAAAGAACCACTAAAAACTTGAAAGGGGGAATAATTTACCTCACTTAATCCTTCCTGTGTAAGAGCTTCAAGTACTTGGATAGCTTCATCAGGATGAGGAGCGATTACTGGTGCTTCATCCTCATAATTCATGTCTTTGGTTATATCTTCGTCGCATTCTATTGGATTATGGGAGAGGTCTTGCTCCTCTTTAAGGGGTTGATAATGGTCTTCATAAACCTCGTCTTTTATATCATAGGATTCTTGGTATTGATCATGGTAAGCTCTCCTGAGATCTTCTACAATATTAGTGGTGAATCCTTTGTGGTGTAAGGTTACCATGAGGTTTTGAAGGACATCTTCATACGTCTGGAAATCTGGCTTAGTAAGGTCTATAAACCTACAGATGAGGTGTATGAAAGATGATATACCCCTATCCTTGCAACAACTCTTAAAACGATTTTGTAAGTAGGAGGGCAAGGTGAGGAAAAACAATTTTATAAAAGCATCTTCTCCTCCCAACTTTATCTCGCTCAAATACTCCAAAAAACTTACTATGTGAGGAGCTGGGAGGCCCAAAAACATTGGAGAGTTGTTTAGCCATTTTGTATCAAAGTAACTTGGGTATCCTTGAAAACTTATGAAATCAATACTTGGATACATTTGTTCCCAGTGTGCCATGATCCCATAACTTAAAAATATCACAAAAAGTAATGTGGCACCCTAAGAAATATTAGTGGAGTCACCAGATAGTTTTCCTGGAACTACCAAAGAAAAGGGGAATAAAAGCCTAGTGGAGTCGCCAGGTAAGCTTGTAAGAGAAAGGTCTTTGAGGCAAGGCTTGCCAAAAGATTTGTCGTTGAGGAAGATTGACTCAGTGTTCCCCAGCAACGACGCTAAAATGTTATCACGCAGTTTGTATTTTAGGTCACAGGGTACAGGATAGTGGACAAACTGGTGTAACAGGAACCTTCCCCACCCAATGTCACCTCGATGGGGAGATTATTTATGTTTAGGGAGGTTATCCCAGGGGAGACATCCCTGGTAACTTGGGGTTTGAAGAGGCTATGAATAAAAGGTAAAGAGTTAAGGTTTTCCCTCCTCGTAGGTTACCACCAGTATCAGATAATCTGGCTAATCAGCCAATAAAGAGGTGAAGTACCTATTGAAAACACCTGCCTGGAACAAGATGATAACAATGCAATACATTATTTGCAGGCTATAACTCAAAGGGTTAGTACTTCTTAACTATCTGATTTCAATTATTAAGCAATGTAATAAACAAGATAAAGTCAACGTTCTGCTAAATAGCTTATGAAAGATCACCAATTCATCAATATCTTTTAAATGATTAAGCCTATAGTATTTTCAATCAATAATTGTTCAATAAATACTTGACGTCATCAATTTAATTTCTTATTTAATGGTCAAAAGGGTTGTTGTGCCAGGTATGATGTCATCCTAGGTTAGTAGCATTAGGGTTAGTTAGGGTTTCAAAGATTTAAAGTTTGAAAGATGATTTTGTACACTACAAGCTCAACGTTGGAGAAATTACCAGTGCCTTAGGGTAAATGGAGTCAAAGCAAGGGAAAAAGGTCTCGGGAGGACTCAAACTTAGAGACTTGAAGGTAGGGTTCCAAGGTGCTGCAATGGCAGAGCCTTAGAATCAAAACCCTAAGGGAAGGAGGCTCACTCCGGAGTTGCTTTAGCAAGGCCTCGTGCTCCTTCCTCTTTCTCTAAATACACTTGGCAAAATGGCTAGCTTCAAAGTACAGATTTAAGGGAGAAAGTGTTGCAGGGGCAAGGCTTTCAAACCATAGAAGTGGAAAACCCTAGGTGTAGATTCAACTAGGCCTAGGATGTCTCCTCTTTTCAACCTATAACTTCAACGCTAGCTTATAAAAAGGGAGAAAAAGTGTGGCAACGGCTAGGCTATATCTTCCTTCTTCAATGGCTAAAACTATTTCTCAAGCAAGGGGACATATAACAATGACCTACTTGTGTGCTTGCTACCTAGGGTTTCAAGATTCAGTAATACAATAGCAAAATGTAAGAAATTAAGCTACAACCATTCACTTAAGAAGTTTTGCATGAAAAATTCACTTACATGACATGAAGAAAGCATAATAAAACCCTAGTTGTAAACCTTCCTTGAGAGAAACACCATATATGCCATGAGAAATCCTCCTCCAAGAGTAGTGCCTCACTTAAAACACCAAAATTACCCAAGATAGGGCGCAAGTATTGAAATCTCACAAGAGAGTGAGTTGTGTTATGTTAAAATGAGGGAAAAACATCCTCAATATATATCAATCCATGACCTTTTAATTAAAAAATAGGTCATTAAAACAACCGACGAGGCTGACTACAAAATTTACATTGCTTTTACATTAATTGCTAGATAAATAACATAAACTGAGCAAAAGGTGGGATGTCAAGCCCTTCTGAGGGAGACATTGGCCCTTTTGGGGCATATCCAGCATCCAGAAGCCAAACGTTAGCCCCTTTAGGACTCCTCCAAGCTGTCACACGTGCCAATCACCTCATCACACTACCACATGCTCAAGGTGACGTCCAAATCTTCTGGGTGACGTCCTGTCCATCAAGAGGAAAATGTTCCATCTGAAGTGGGTGATTCCCCCTAGGCCAGGCTCTGCCAAAGTGTCCTGGGTGGAACGTCCTTCTTTCTTCATGTACAAAGGCTCATAATAGCACTGTCTTGTTTCTTCCATCCTAGCAACCATCTGATGGGCTCTTCATCCCCATGGAGGTCCGAGCTAATCATCTCCCCATGTGTACCAGTCCATTGGTGCCTGTTCGTCAGGCATGGTCCTGCACATCAAAAAATTCACCCTCCATGGACTCATCAGTCCTCGGGATCATAGCAATGTCAATCATATTTCATCATTAAATTCATCAAATACATGCACAAGACCCCTAGCATATCCTCTAATAGCTCAAAGACATTACACTGATCTACTATACAAAGTTGAAGAAATAGACAGAACAACCTATTAGGCTGGTATCCATAAGAAGAAGAAAGTTTCCATAGAAGATTATTCAAGCCATGTACATGAAGTGATATGGTTTAAGAATGTCCAGTCATAGTGAAGACCAGGGGTAGGTATTGTCCGTGGGTGCCTTTGTAGGAGTTGAGATGTACCGGTCATGGATGCACTTTTTTCCAAGCCCCTTTATTGCCTTTATTCTTTTTTTTATTTATTGATTTTTCTTTCTTTTTTACTTCAAGGTCCGACCAGAGGACACTGCCTTGGCATGGTGACTAGAGCTGACAGTGTTACCCACTAGTATTTTCGCAAAAATGATAAGGCTGGCTTGTGATGAGACCCCCTTTCCCTTGGCCATGCAACCAAGGGTCATTACCCTAGCGTGGTGACCAGATAATGGAAACGTCATACTGCTAGATACCTATGAACATAATGATCCGACTCGTGATGAGACCTCCCATCCTCTTGGTTAGGCCTTGTTTTTTTTTATTTCTCTTTGGGTCCCTTTTGTTTCTTATCGAGAGGCATTTTATTTCCTTCTCGGGGATCCTTGGGTGAGGCATCTCTAGGTTTTATTCCCTATGGATTTTATCTTTTACCAGCTGCTTTTACCCCCTAGGCCTTTAGCCCCTTCTTCCCACAGGACCAAGTGTAACCCCTCAAGTAGGTCATCCTAATGCCCGGACTAGGGGAATGGGATGGATGCATGGGAGATAAGATGTAAAATGATTGTATGGTGGGAGAAAACGATGGCTCTTCAAATCCCCCCTGGTGGCTAACCAAAACCCATGGATACAAGCTTGCTAGGGCATCCTGTCAATCCCCCCAACAATGGTCAAGTGGGTTAGTGTAAGATCCAAACAGTTGTCAGAAATGCAAGGAACCTGATGCATATATAAGAAAGTTATAACGATCAAACATGACACATACCATGATACCTGGACCAATTACCTCATGGAGCAAGAGTCTTCTCCTATGCAAGTCCAAACCAATGGTGATGGATGTTGTTGTTGCTGATAGGACAAATTTGGTGAAGAAAAAGAAGGATGGGCCCTCCAGGTCCATGCTCAAGTAAATCCTGCTCTTGGTACTCCATGTCTAGGACCTGTGGG
>CBVK0100635839.1:0-11269 GCA_900067695.1 Picea abies
GAATCATAGCCCCCTATAACTCTAGTCCTTGTCCGTCTAGCAGCCAACCATGTATTTATTATTAATAATGATAAAAGACATTACATGTCTTGGGCACACTGGCCTTTTAATAATTGTTTGGGCACTCTGGCCTCTCAGCGTTGTAACAATACATTATTTAAAATGGGGGTTCAAAACCTGGGGTGTTACACCTAGTGTTGTCGAGCTTGTCCCTTAGGGCCATCTTCCCGTTCTCGTACAAGTTTGTTAGTGCATCCCACATCTCGTTGGCTGCCAGCTTCTTAGCCAAACGTGGAATCAGGTGGTCTCTCACTCCATCCAAGATTATCCCCTGTGCCCTTGCTTCCTTCACTTCATGGAGGTCTAGGGCAATGGGATTTGACGAAGGCACTTTCACTGTGGTACTCATAAACGCCCACAACTTGTTCTCCCTGAGAACAACTGCAATTCTTACCTTCCACTGCAGGTAGTTGGAGATCCCCTCCAACCTATCCTCATACTTGAGACTGGAAGTCATCCTAGTCCAACTGACAAAGACCCCTTTTCCCTTCTTTCTTCCAAGCAAAAACCTCTGCAAATCACTGCTATCCAAGTGCCAAATTCTGTCCACTGAACCTCAGAGCCCAAGCTTTGATACCATGTTGAAAAATACCAGACAAAAACTTAGTCAACAATAAGACTTCAACCTCCAATAGTCATTCACCAATAATGCAAGTTAACACATGCATTCAACTGGAACTATGAGTAGAAATACAAATGACTAAGCAATCTGAAAATCAGTAGCAGAAATAAAGTACAGTAGAATGCTGTTAAGTTTACTGCATTACTGTTGAAGTTATTGGAGGTTGAAATCTGAGTTTGACTGTGTGTGTGAAGTAAGTTGCAGTATATTTTAACACTTAAGGCTATAGATCTTATTTAGCATAGAATAGATTTCTTTTATCATGCTTTTATAGGAGCAACCTTTGTGCTCTCACTTTGTATTCCATGTTGTTGTACTTAGCAGTCTTGTCGACCTGTTTGTTGTCATTTGTTGAACATTAACAAAATTATCTGAACTTATCTTATCTATCTTATTTCTATTTTCTTCTAATTGTTGCCAATGCGTAAGTTCCTCTATTCTTTTTGAATGAATGAAATTCATTTTTTAATATAACCAATTAATAAGTTAATAACCAAATATGTACATTGTATACTACTTTAGGCACTAGAGACCATGTAAATATGGTCAATTAAAACTATGAAACTCAATTCTTTTATCATTAATAATCTATGTTGTATGAATTTCCAAAATGTGGGGATGGCGATATAGGGGTACGGGTCTCGAGAAGTTCTGCTTAATGTTCCTGGGAATGACAAATCAATACGAAAACTTCTGAAAATTAAAATAAAACCCCCAAAAATATTCAAAATTCTAGAGAATAAAATTAAACATGATAAGGAATACATATCTATGACCATTTATGATTCCATAATTATCAAAATGTAAAACTAAAATCTTAATTGATAATAATAAAAGTTATTAACTTCTTAATAAAAGTGAGTAGATATGTAATCTAAATTATCAAAATGCGCAAAATAGTATATATCCAAAGTGGCAAAAATGTCCATAATATATTTTTTTCCAAGGAAAACCTCGTGGGGAAACTCAAGTGATGCTTCCTCACATTTGTGATTGTCATCCTTAGTAAACTTGTTGGTGTAGCCTAGTGCACCTAACCCAGGGGGATTCCAACCAAGCACTTGTTGGCACACAACTAGCCCAATGCCCAGCAACTGGCGACAACTAGTTGAGCTAACCACTTAGCTAAAATGTCCATAATATATGCTTAGAAATTTAAATTTTTAATTATGATAATTTGCCTCAAGGTATGATTGAAGGATTTGACTTCTTTGTTTGATGAACAGGTGCTTGGCTTCATTGTATGCTCAAGTTTCCTCAAAAGACGATGAACTACCCCAATGTAGGTTACCCCTAAAACGATGTCTGCAAAGATTGCATAGCCATCCCTTGTAGCCACCAGGTCTAGTATTGACTCTTGGGTCCTATCACATACTACAACAAGGGCTTCTGTGGAATCCTCTTTCCCTCTGTTATGAAAAGACTGAAACTTGTAAGGAAAACAAAAACAACTTCAAAATAACAAGTTACATTATACTTGAAAAATTGAAGAGGGGGGGAAGTGTTTTTGTATTTGTGAGCTTAGGGTTACGCTTTATTTTTCATTTCTATTGTTTATTATTGGATTTTGGGTTTATTAGCGACGTTGGTCCTATGAGGACCTAGTCTTGTTTGAGTTGGCATCAAAACAAGCTTGTTTTATGGGCTTGTTGTGGTTCGAGATGCAATGAGAATACCTAGAAGTTATTGGACTGCTCACTTCTTGGGTAGGAAACTGATGGAGAATGTTGTGAACTTTCCCAATGTTCCCAATGTCATTCCCAACGAAAAGGGAATGTTATCTACACATGAGGCATTGGGGTGCGATTTGAATAACACATTTGTCCAAGCTAATCCAATACAAATATGAAGCAATTTGGTTGGTTGGACATAAAGAAGAGCTATCACCTCATATATTGGGGGGTACGATTGAACGTTTTGCATCTATATTGCACTATGAACAAGAGAAGCTTTGACAAGTAAGTAATTAGCAATTGCTGCAAACCAATTTTATGGAAGCTTCAGTTAATGAAAAGAGCCAAAAAAAAATTCTGTAGGAAGTCCTGAACAAAATGAGAAATTTCATGTAAGCAGAGCAACAAGTGATAGAAGAGCCAAGCAACAAAAAAATATACCAAAGAAAAAGAATAGCGAAAGGGTGGTAGAGTCACAAGCAACCATTAAGTCAAAACTTGCAAGGAACGAAATTTTCAAAATAAGAAAGTTCGACATTGCTGCAAAGGGATTAGACCCAAATTGCATAGAGATGAGTGTCTATTTGTATGACAAGATTATGGTAGAAGCAATTACCATATTTAAAGAGTTTTTGATGTTTGTGTTCAGTTAGCCTGATCTAAAAAGAATCCCGAAAGAATATGGCGAGCTAAAGATTGAGCATCCTGATGTAAAGTTGATTTGACAAAGACTAGAATTGAATCCCAAGTACAAAAGTGAAATTGGAGATATCAATACGTTGTCAGATGCACGGGTAATTTACTCAGTCCAATGAGGAGATTAGGTTCTAGTGTTACCAAGGAGTACTTTTAGAGTCTTACCCCAGCTCACAAACCTTTCTAGGGTTTAGTGCTAGGAGAGCACAGTCCCAAAATGCTCTCTATGTAGGGGCTCTCTTGAGTGCTTTAAGGGGCGCTCTCAAGCGGTTTAAGGTAGGTGGGGGGTGCTTTCGAGACCGTTCCTGCATAGATATTTCCCATTTTTAACCTATATATATATATACTATTTTGGGCCTTCTAGAAA
This sequence comes from Picea abies, assembly GCA_900067695.1. NCBI lineage: Eukaryota > Viridiplantae > Streptophyta > Pinopsida > Pinales > Pinaceae > Picea > Picea abies. Next base: position 3,419 of record CBVK0100635839.1, read on the forward strand.
GCCCCAATAGGCCTCACACCCTCAAGGAAGACTGTTTAGAGCTTATAGAAGCTCTAATCCCTCTTCTTATCTCCTTGCATTATTCACTTCACATGTTTAGGTCTTTGAGAGGAATGAAGGGCAAGCTTGAGGAGTGTAGTTTTTTAGAGAGCTTGGATGTGTGATTGGAGGGTGCAAAGAGATCTGAATGGCTTTTGTCACTAGGTTACCCAAGTCATAAGGGAAAGAGTCAGGTCAATAGCTATATGGTCATAGATTGACTCATAAAGTATCCCCATTTCACTGGAGTAGAGGTGACAATCCGTGCAAGTTAAGTAGGCAAACTGTTTATGAAGCACATCTATATTAGATTGGTCTCCAAATTCTGTTGCTAGTGATTGCGACCTTAAATTTATGAATAGTTTGGTCATATAGGCTTCCACAGTCTGTATTTGTTGCTGCCATGCTTTTGGTTTGGGTTGTGTGAATGATTTATCCAGAAGAGGTTTCGAGTGCTCAATCAAGAACCATCTTCAGAGTGGAAAATGATAAAATAATTAATGTAGTTTTAAACATAATTTAAGGATGATTCTTAAGGTTGGCCCAAACATATTTTATCAGGACTTTATCATCCTGCACATGATGTTGATCACTGGTCTCCAATTCTCACTGAGAAGTAACTAATCCATCTTCCCTGTTAAGATTATTTTGTTTCTTTTCAATCTCTAGAGCTTCCAGGACTAATATTTTTGATAGCTGTCTTTCTTTGCCAACCTTCAGAGTTTTCAGTAGGAATTATTCTAACAGGTAGGTAGAATACAATACAGTATTAGCATAGGATATCATCCTCAACCTTATGGGTAGACTGAAGTGGTAGAAAAGCCATAAGAAGGTTTTCTATCAGGTTTTACCTATAATAAATAAGTACAGCTGCATAAGAGGTTAGGTGTTGCAGAATATTGATGGAATGGGGCTTAACATAGTTTAATGAAGATGGCACTGTTTATGACCCCTTATGATTCATGAACCATCAGAAAATTGTTTGTTTTGGAAGTTGCTCCAAGAAATACACCGAGGTTGGGGACTGCACTGTAAAACACAGAATTGCTTCGGCTAAGGTGGCAGGATTGAGAGGTAACTATTCTGCCAAAATCGCCCATTACATGTACCCAATCTTATCCTGTTTTGAGACAGCCATTTGGATTGGGCACACCACAGAAAAAATGGAACCCTGTTAGATGGCATAATACTAAGTCGATCTCACTAATGAACCAAGGCTGTGTTGGTGAATGGCCCAAAATTAAAGATTATGTGGTGTCTGACATGAAATTTCCAGCTTTAAAAGATCACCTAGAGCAGTCGTTAAAGTTTATCTTATATTGAAAGAGTGTTTAAACAGGCAAATCAACATACCATAAAATTCTTTGGTTATCTTGTAAGTAAAGCTCTATTGAAACATAGAAAGAATTACTGACTGTTTGGTTTTGCTGGCCCAGCCACCCATGAAAGTTCAACTGCCTGGAAAGTGTTAAACATGCATTCAGCTTAGATGCCACAGTAGTGGGGTAGCTGTTCTGCTAAAACTTCCTAGGACTTGTACAAGGCCTCAATTGCACTACTCTGAGTGGGGGAACCTACCCTAGATTGGAACTCTCGTGGATGGCACGACAGGCCATATTTCTGGTCAGTGATCCAACACCTCATTGCCTCATCTTTTGTCTTTGAAAAGGAAGGCATCTGAATAGTACCTTTTACAAACAAAATCATCTGTAGGTGACGTGGGAGGTAAAATACTACTTTAACCTGAGGCAATTTGTAACACACATACCAAAAGTATGCATTTGGAACAAGTTATCAAGACTTGATTAAATGGAGGAATTTGCCCAGTGTGGAGGCATCATTGGAAAATATTTATAATTTATTCTAAAAGTCATATGGCCTTACTTGTGCTATGAGGACAATTTTAAGCAAGCAGGGCTTCTGATGATTCTCATTTGATCATTACAGATACTGTGTTCACCTTGGTATATAACTAACATTACCGTGATTGGTTACTGACCAGCATACCTTCTGGGTGAAAAGCCGATAGATGGTCAAGTAGCATCTTGTGATTCATATATCTTGATTCTTCCATCTTTAATTATACACATGTTTGTGTGGAACTATGTTCACATTGATATATTGGGCATCTTGAAGCATCCGTGTACAGGAGAGCAGTGAATTATCTTCAAGAACGCCAAATTTAGTGGCAGAGAGTAATTTGTTACTTGTTGATCCTTATCTGTCATTGCATACTTGATCTTGTTATGTGTTAGACAATCGAATGTGCAATTCCTCACCCTTCTATCTTTTTATTGTCCGGGACCCTCATTTGACATTTAAAAACCAAAAACGGAAGCTGATTGTAAATGACTTACTGGATGTATCCTTTGTTGAGTTGACTTTGCTTGTGGGTTTCAGCTAAGGTGAAAGGGATGGTGCTGACTAAGCAAGAATGCTTAATAATTAATTTGGTATATTTAATTGCATTGTATTGTATGAGTTGGATCTGATATTTATTACAGTTTGCAAGATCAAGTTGTGACTTTAACATTAAAGGATTTCCATTTTTTTCTTTTTTTTGTTTTGTTTTTGCTCAGATAACATGTGAAGAGATCAATCTCGCAATAGTCATTCCTGAGGTGTTTCCTTCAGATCATGCAGGCAAACTAGTATAAAAAGGGTCAGATCATCTACAATTCAAGAACATTTTACACAGCAACGAGTTTAATCATAACGTAGCACCAGCATAAGTTGATAACAACTGAGTAATCAATTGTTATGGATGGAGGGGAAAATTGAGTTATTCAAACTAGACTCCCTAGGTTTCAAGTTAGAAGGATTGCTTGAAAGAGATCAGGACTTATGCCATCTCCAGAGGAAATTTTGGAAATGCACAGACCCCAGCTGATTTTGGATGTGCAGTGCACCCTGGTCTGGCATATCAGTCCTTCAATGATTGACTTGTTCCTGGCTGATATGTCCGAACAGCTTCAATCAGAATCTAACAGATTCTGACTGCAGAGGGTCTTAGAAGGAGGTGCTTCTAAGCTTATATACCAGGTTAAAGTGGAGTGTAGCTTACACCAGTGATAGACAGGGCATAATGGCATCAAGCCTATGGAGGCTTTAGGAAATGCTTGTTTCTGTTTTTTTAAAGTGGTTTCTCTGGTTTGTTTTTTTTAAATTCTGTAATCTCTTGAACCAGTGGTAAATCTACCCTTTGTACTCAGTTTTTAGTTAGTAAAATTTTATTGTTGCAGCATCTTTGCCAAAGATGGGTCCAGAAAGTTTATCCCTTGAGGAGATAAATGATAGTGCATCTCCAGTGCTCCACCTAGAGATTGTTGAAGGATTAGGAAATGTTCAAAGGCATAGCTTTAGTTTGACCAAAGTTTACTTCCAATATGTCCATTGAGGCAGAATGATGCCTTGAGTAAGACTGTTTCTGTGCTTCCTACAGATTTGAGTATGGTGATATTCATTGAGATGTGCTAGTCAAGATTCCATGCATGTAGCATATATCCATATCTTGTATTATCACTCAAACATACTCCTCTAATCGACAACATATAGGAAAACTATTTAGAGAGAACAAAACTAAGTTAATATCCCTTTCTGTTCTGGAAGGTTTTACTTTCCTTATGTCACCACCATCTGGGCTAAATTTGTGTATATATTTTTAGAGTTAGTCTTGGTGGGACAGATTATATATATATATGTTTGGACTAATTATGGTTTATGCCATTCTTATTTGGTTACTGCTTGATTTGCAGATGGCAAGGTTGGATTTGAATGTTGAAGATGAGAAGAAACTCGTTGATACCATCTTCTGGAGTGCCATGGATTCACTGATGAGAAGAAACTCGTTGATACCATCTTCTGGAGTGCCATGGATTCACTTTCTGATGATGACAAGAAGCTACCACAGGTGAGCATTGGCTATGGAGTTTTTTGCAGAAAATGATATTATTTAATATTTTAAAGCACATCATTGGCAACTTCTGCTGAAGATACTTGGAGAAGAAGATAACTTTTGATATTTCTCTTGGCATGACTTTTAAAACTTGGTTTCATAAGCTTTGATTTGACTGGAACACAATTATTATAGGATACCAAACCAATAGAAGTATAAAAATGGAGGTAATATTTGGAATTATTGGTTCTGTAAATAGTTTGTAAAACCAGGGCTTAAACTTAAGGAATGGCCTTATAATGCAATGATATTGATAATGATAGCATGTAACTGCATTATAGTTAATCTTCTAGGGTATTTTGCAGGGTCTTGCAGTAGAGGTTTATTGGTCAGAGTAACAATAATCAAGATTGGCCTAGGATGGAAATGAAATGATTTTAATGATGGTATCCAAGTCTAAAGGGGACCTTACCTCTGAATTTATTTGAACATTTGGGCATTTTAGTCTCTTTGCTCAGGAAATTAATCTTTGGAGAATCATTTTTTTCTGGATTCTCTAGACTATATTTTTTGCAGATCAGCTTCATACTGTAGGGATTCTTGATTAATCCTAGCTCACTTTAATACTTTAATGTCCAACAATCTTTGTTTTTACCTGTTCTTTTAATCTGTTCACATTTGTGGAACCAAATTTCTAATTGTGTGGTTTTATTTACTTTGCTTTGTAGGTTTCTCATATTTTACCCTTACTTCAACGAGGCATAGGTGTGCATCATTCTGGTCTGCTTCCTATTCTTAAGGAAGTAATTGAGATCCTCTTTCAAGAAGGATTAATCAAGGTGGGTGCTAGAGTGCTTGGTCCTATGTGCTTTATTTATATGTTTATTTCACTAAAGGAAATTGTGGAAGTGAAATCTTTGTAAATGGTAATGTGCTAGGCTTTCAATTCTTCTAGAAAGATTGGTTATTCATTTCCTTACTGTAATTTAAAAGATGACTTTGATAAAAACATGTTCAGTTTCTTCTACACGAGTCCTAAAGTTTTTTTCCTCCAGAATTCTACTATTACAGCCCTGGGTCATAACACATTTCAATTCTACTATTTATTGCAAGTCTAGGTGCTAAGAAATACAATGTGTATGAAATGGAAAAACATGGCACTGCACATGCATATAGATCCTAATGTGTGTAAAAATAGATTAAAAAATGCAATCCAGTCTTTTATTCTGTCTTGGCTCTAAATGATAACCGAAACAGTTCTCTCGTATTTTTATTTGTAGTTACAAATACCAACAATCTACCCATTACGTTTCTAGTCTTGTTCAACCTAAAACATTATCATCTGTACTAAAAGTTTAATAAGAAAAGTAGGTGTAAGTCAAATGGAGGGATTTCTTCATTGAACTTTTGGCAAGGGCTTTCCCTTTCTCTTCTATACCTTCCCAAGTACTATTGAGATGGAGATGATTTTGGAAAGCATCTCTAAATATTTGAAGAATCCCTTGAGAGATCAATTAAAGAAGAGGAGATGAAAATCTTCATGACAACATCAGGCAATACACCATGTACTAGGTGGTTAGCTAATTTTGTTGGACAACAAATGGATATATTTTGGGGGCACCTCAAGGTTTGCTTCTTATGTAGTTTCAAGAACCTTATTGGTTAGCAATACAATGGGGAATGGGGTCCCAATTTGAATAATGCATTTGTCCAAGCTAATCCAATGCAAACATGAAGCAATTTGGTTGGTTGGACCTTCATGGTCACTTCGTTGAATGAAAGTGCTTTTGTTAGTTTGTCCCTTGAGGGAAGTTTTGCTTGTGTTAGCCAACTGCTTGTTGTGCCTAACCTCTTCGGGCTAGTTGTAATGATTCTATTAAGTTTAAAGGAAGCACTTAACAAAAAGATTTGATTGGCCAAAGTTTGGCCCCTATCTAAGAAAGATATCATAGAAAATGAAAGAACTCATGGCCAAATGAATTTGCTTGAATATTAGTGAGAAACACTATGTTGGACATATATGCTTAATAGAAGAGGGTTTTAATCTACGACCTTGGCTCTTGAGTTCTAATCAACTATGTAGTTATTCATAATTTTATCAGTAAAATCATAAGAATCAATAACCAAATCATACCATTAGAAGAATCAATAACCGAATCATATCATCATAAGAATCAATAATAAAAGAATCAATAGTCTCCTCTATGACCAGTTGAGCAACACATTTTTTGCAAATCCCATAGTCTTGGAAGAGATTGGTCTCTGCTTGGAATTGGTTGTGGAGAGTAAGTGAACAACATTTCCGGAGGACAACTTCAACTGGATGGAGTTGGAGTCACTTCCACCACCATTGGTGGATGACTTTGGTGTTTGTCTTGAACCTTCAAGGGCATTTATTCAAGAGGATGGTAAACATACTACAAACCATGAAGATGAACTAGAGTATTCAATAGATGCTATTGTCGATGATCTATAGTATGATGATTTTTGGACCCTAGTGGCCATTTAACTCAATGTTATGTATTTACTATTTTCTAAAGGCCATTTACAACTTGGTAACCCCTAGTTGTGCTTGTACTACTGTAGTGTTAGTATCCAAGAGATTCCGTTAAGCTGGTTCCATTTGCAGGTGCATCCAGACATTGACATTGATCAAAGCTCATCCCAAAATCAGCTTCATCAAATTCCAGGAAATTGCTATTTTTATTAGCTTGCTTTTTTCCAGTTGTTAGAATTTTAAGGGCAAACTAGAAACAGACATATCCTTTTAATTTTATTTACTACTGTAGTTTTGGATCAACAATATATTCACAAATTCTGATGTAAAACCAATAACAGAAATAATACAATGGATCTGAATATTACCTTAGCAAAAACAAAGAACAGATTTATCTGATGTGCTTGCTGTTGTCCTCTTTTCTGTGTGCTCAGAAAAAGCTTTAAGGGTCATGGATCAAACCCTTAGGGGTAGATCTCATCAAGATCTTATGAACAGTTTTGCCAAGAAGAACTTTAGGTAAATATCAGAAAACCAACCAGCATACCAATCATCAAGTACAAGGATGAAACAAGGACACCACTGTTCAATCTAGAGGCTGAAAAGAAGCCACTAACAGCCCTAACCAATTCTGTCCAAGAATATAGGACTGCTACAACAATAGGCAGAATTAGGTAGCAGTTTTAGGGCTGCCTCATCAAACCCTGATTAGGGTACTAAAGGCTGTAAGGTAGAGCAGCCAAAGGTGGAAGCAACAAGGAGAAAAGACAGCAAACACCGGTGGCAGCAAACAGCATACACAGGTGGCACCATCACTGAGGCAGTGGCAACATAAGGGTGATGGCACCAGCAATAAAATAGCGGCAGGCTGGAAGGGAGGAGAGGAGGGGGCTGCAGACTATACCCAGCAAGAGACTGATCCAAAAGAGGGCTGCACTACTGTACCAGCAAGAGAAACCAACCAAGGAGAGAGCCGCACCCTATACCAGCAGGAGAAAATAGATCCAAGGAGGCTGCACCAATATACCAGCAAGAGAAGACAGATCCAAGGAGGCCGCACCCTTTACCAAACTGAACAAGAGAATGTTTGGGACGCAGAGACGCAGAGACACAGCAAAATTTCAGACCAAGAGAATGTTTGGGAAGAAGAAAAATGAGTGAGGGAGTGAGGGGAGAGGTCTCCTTTTATAGTTTTGGTAGGAGATTAGGGTTAACTAAATTAACCCTATCTTTAGGGTTAGTTTAAACCCTAATAAAATAAACAAATTAAACAATTAATATTTTAATCATAAAATATTAATTTAGAATAGTCTATAAGTCAAGGCGGCTAGCAAAGACCCAAACCACATAAACAAAAGGAGGATGTAACCCAAGCAAGGGGTTGCAACAGTGATAAGACAAAGTCAAGGGGGGTTCTTCT
>CBVK0100635840.1:0-11268 GCA_900067695.1 Picea abies
TGCCAAAAGATATCATCCATGGAATGTATCAATCATATGCCTTTATCAACATGCCAACATGTGTATCTACAAATATGCCAACCATGTGAATCTACCAATTGTAACATACCCACTACAGAATTCAAAAATTTTCGGCCTTTTTCTTCTTTTCTCTGAGGAATGGAATTCCTCGAATCCCTACAAGGCCTGATATAGACCCTACCATCCCTGATCCGTAATCATATGATTGACGGCTATGACCATAGGCCTTATCGGAGAGGTGCTCGTCGGATTTCGCGATTCAGAAAATCACAAGGCATGTATTTCCCTTTCTCTCTTGTCTTTCGAAGGGCCGAAACCCGAAACAGATCTAACCACTTAACGAGATTAACAAAAACCCAGGCTAAGTCCGAGTAATCTACCCTTAGGGATTTCACATACCAGAATTTCAGGAGGTGCGATGGCAAGAGGTCTCACACTTGGGTCTCCCGGGAGACGAAACTCCAAAATCTGCATATCCTATCTATCTATCTATCTATCTATCTATCTATCAACTTATTTCAGGATTTCACTCATTTGGATTTTTCATGGAATAAAATGTCAAGGGGTTCATGCCCTTCGGTACTCCGGGAGCCGAAACACCAAAGTACTAGATTTATGTGCACTAGGTCCTCTTGGGGTTTCACATATTGGGATTTTGGGATGTGCGAGGACATGAGGTCTCGTACCCAGATCCTCCGGGAGCCGAAACTCTGAAATACCAAACTCTAAACTCCAAAGCATCAAGACTTTGTGCACTATGCCATATCAAAACTTTCCCCATTGGGAATTCGCATCTAGTAGGTACACAGAACAAAACTGTCCTTTGGGATCTCGTGTACCAAAACTCCCAAAACACCAATCCAATTCACACTATGCCTTATCGGGCTTTCGCAAGTCAAGAATTCGTGATACAAGAGGACGAAGAGTCACATTCTTCGATTTCCTAAGTACCGAAAAGCCGATACACCCACTCGTCTTACCCTCGACCAAAATTCGGGGTTCCACAGATCGTAGATTCACAAGGTGCGCAGACAGGAGGTCTCACATCTATATCTTCTGGGAGCCGAAACTCTGAAGTAACAACTCTTAACCTACGCATCTATTTCAGGATTTCACCCATCGAAATTTCGCGGGTTGGGGATTCAGGACTTGCGAGTACAAGGAACTACTCCCTTGGGTATTCCGGGTTCCGAAACATTGAAAAGTCCTAACTCATCCACACGCCATCATTTTGGGTTTTCGTGAGTCAGGGTTTCAGGTCTTGCGGGTATAGGATAGCTCGCACTTAGGCACCCCAGGTGTCGAAACTCTGAAAACTCATAACTTACCCACACACAAGCATTTTGGGATTTCACGAGTCGTGAGGACAAAGGTTCTTACCCTCTGATTTCCTGGGTGTCGAAAAGATGAAACGCTTACCGACCGCCATGTGTATTCTACAGCTAGACAATCCAGGTATTCCCATGGGTCTTGGAATTGACGGTCCTGATTCCTTGCTACTTACGAAGGTTAAAAAGGGGTCGAGGCATTAACGCATGCGTTCCTTCATTCAATTTAACGATCGTAACTGACCTTAGATCCTTTGAAAGGATCTCATTCGTGAATTTAGAAAGAGGAAGGGTATCCTAGGTACCAAACCATTGAAAGGTCCTTAATTCATCCACACACTGTCATTTTGGGATTTCGCGGGTCAGGGTTTCGGGACTCGCAAGTACAAGAGGACTCGCACCTAGATACCCTGGGTGCCAAAACACTGAAATGTACTAAGTCTAAGAGGACCATTCTCTCTCTCATGTAGGGTTTTTCAGACTTACGCCATAAAATCCTCCGACAGATTCTTGGGTAAACTTTAAAAAGGGTGTTCCTGTGGGAAGATCTATCCAAGGAATTACTTGAGATAAAATAAGGGAATAGATTTCCCGAGAACAGACTTGAATACTGAATCTATTCAAAATATGCATATGTATAAATATATACGTAAGTCATATATGGTCTTTCCAATATAAGCATGTAGCCACCATTTCTGATCAAACACCATACAGATAGTCTTATACGAAAATCATTCATAATCTCACAAACCATGAGCATACATGTCAAAATATTTAAATTCAAGATACAAGATATAACACTTATCAGAAAACACCAGGTGTGATGCAACTACTGAGAGGGGTGTTCGTTTCCACCCAACCATAGGCTCAGTGACTCCGAATGGATTTACCACTAGCCACCCTCGAGCTAGACCACGATGCTTGAGATTCTCTGTCTCGGTTCTTCAGCGATCGAGAACGAAGGTTACTCTCATTCTTTTCTGCTATCGCTCACTCTGTCTTTTGTTCCAGAGTTCTTCCGATATCCTTTCTATGATCCCCCCTCGCACCCCCCCTTTTGACACCTTTTACTTGCCTTTTTTATTTTCTGACAAGGTTGCGTGTGGCACGAATTTCCCCGTGGTGGTCAGGTCTAAGGCCTCCACAGATGGGCGGTGCACTCCCATCCCTCATTAACTCATGATGAGCCTCTTCACCTACCATCGTGGTGAGTAATTCATTTTGGGGCCAGCGAGCCGCTCTTGGTTCTCTGGGCCAGTGAAGACCAAATACGGTATTGGTTTCGGTGGAAGTTAATGCCACCATTCTAAGTTCCTTCCACCACCTTTCTTCAACCATCGTGGTCTCTTTTTCAGCACATCCCCCTCTCAGGAGTCATGCAATATATATATATATATTCATAATGTTAATTTACATTCGTTAACCTTGTATACTAGGGTCCATTCAAAATCACACATTCACATCTTTGAGTTTGCCATAGTTCTTGGCCAGCATAATTATTTTTACAGACTGGGGGAAACATGGTGTTACAATTCCCTCCCCCTTAAAGGAACATCGTCCTCGATGTTCTATCTATCATCATGACATGTATGTGCAGAGGTAAACAAAATTGGATATGCATGTTTCATGGCATCCTCCATTTCCCATGTAGCCTCATTTGGGCCAAAACGTCTCCACTGCACCTTGACCTATGCAATGGTTCGGTTCCAGAGCGGGGTTTCCTTTTTATCTAGTATGCATTGAGGTTTTGGTAGGAATTCTCCCTCCAGTTCCACTTGGATCACAGACCAGTCAATTATATGATTAGAATCATGTACATATTTCTTCAATAATGAAACATGGACAACATTATGTGCTTTTACTGTGGGAGGAAGTGCTAGCATATAGGCTACATGTCCCACTCTATCTAGAACCTCAAAGGGTCCACAGTACCAAGGTGCCAACTTGGCACAAGCTCCCATTTTCAGGGAACTCTTCTTGGGCCTAACTCTGAGATATACATGATCTCCTATCTTGAACTCTCTTGGAGTTCTCTTTTGGTCGACGTAACTTTTATGTCGGTTCTGAGTGACCTTCAGGTTTTGTTTTATCTGAGTCACTTGTTGTTCCATTTATTTCAACATGTTGGGTCCAAAAGAAATTATGTTTATGGGATTACTCCAACTAACAGGAGTGTTGCACGACCTACCATAGAGGACTTCAAATTGACTCATCCTTAAGAATTCTTGGTAGCCATTGTTGTAAGCGAATTCCACCAGTGGCAGGTAGTCTTCCCACTTCTTGGGTTGATGCATTACATGCATCCTTAACATGTCTTCTAGTATTTGGTTCACTCTGTCTGTCTATATGTCAGTTTGAGGGTGATAGGCAGTGCTAAACAACAACTTGGTCTCTAAACAAACCATTAGTGACTTCCAAAAGTTGGAAGTAAATTTCATGTCTCTGTCAGACACGATCTCTTTCAGCATACCATGCAGTCTGAATATCTCCTTCATGAATACGTTGGCAATGTCTGTTGCCTTACAAGTTGACTTGATGGGGATAAAATGAGCGAACTTTCTCAATTTATCCACCACTACCATAATGGCGTCATTTTTTTTGGTCGAGGTTGGTAACCCAGTGATGAAATCCATGGAGATGGTTTCCCATTTCCATTCTGGGATTGGTAAAGGTTGCAATAATCCTATTGGGTGTCGGTGTTCTGCTTTAACCTGTTGGCACTCTATGCATTTGGCTAAGTACTCAGCTATGTCTTTCTTCAATCCAGGCCAGTAGAATTGTTTCCCGGTGGCCGTGATCATTTTCTGATATCCTGAATGACCAGTATAGGGTCTTTTATGTAGTTCATCCATAATGAACCTCTTAAAGTTGTCACAATCTGGAATATACAGTCTGCTTCGGTAAGTGAGCAGACCTTCTTCTGTCATCTGGTAGCCTTCATACTTTATCCCTGTGGGTTCTTGCTGCAGGTATGAGGTCATGGTCTGGAAGAATGTGTCTGTCTCTTGTGCATTTCTGACTCTTTCCTTGACATCTGTCTCACAAGATCTCACCGCGTCTAGTTGAATTATTTTCATACTTCTGCTAAGGGCATCGACCACCCTATTTTCCTTTCCTTTAATGTGTTTGATTTCAAAATCAAACTCGCTAAGGAGGGCCATCCACCTAGCTTGTCTAGCATTGAGCTTTGGTTGGTCAAATAGATATTGCAATCCACAGTGGTCTGTCATAAGTACAAATTTTCTTCCCAGGAGATAATGCCTCCACATTTTCAAGGCGTGCACTATGGCAGCCAACTCTAGATCATGGATCACATAGTTGACTTCATGCTCATTCAATTTTAGGGATTCATAGTAGACCACACTTCCTCCTTGAATAAGGACTCCTCCAAGTCCTTCCTTACAGGCATCTGTGCACACGAGGAAGTCAGCTTCGGGATCGATGATCTTCAACACGGGTGCATGGGTCAGTAGATGTTTCAGGGTCTGAAATCTTTCTTCACATTTCTGTGTCCACATGAATTTTGTCCCCTTCTTTTGGAGGGCAGTGATTGGACAACCAATCTTGAAGAATCCTTTTATAAATATCCTATATTATCCTGCTAATCCCATAAAGGATTTGATATCTGAAACATCCTTTGGGGTAGGCCATTCCATGATAGACCTGATTTTGCCAGGGTCTACTGCTACTCCTTCTTCTGATAAAACATGGCCTAAGTAATGTATTTGCTTCTGGAAGAATTCACATTTGTCAAATTTGGCATAGAGCCGATGTTCTCTTAGCACTTGCATTACAAGCCTAAGATGCTCTTCATGCTCTTCTTCATTCTTGGAGTGAATTAATATATCGTCAATAAAAACCAACATGAATTTGTCTAGGAATTTGCTAAGTACATTGTTCATCAAGCACATGAAAGTGGCAGGGGCATTGGTTAACCCTAATGGTACTACCACAAACTCATAGTGACCATACCTCGTCTGGAAGGTAGTTTTATGGATGTATTCACCCTTGATTTGGACTTGATGGTATCCTTACCTCAAGTCAATATTTGAGAAAATAGACGCACCCCCTAATTGGTCGAACAGGTCATCGATCCTGGGCAAGGGGTACTTGTTCTTTATGGTTACCTTATTGAGTTGTCTATAGTCTATACACAGTCTAAGGGTACCGTCCTTCTTTTTCACAAATAGGACTGGTGCTCCCCATGGAGACACGCTAGGCCGGATATAGCCCTTATCCATCATTTCTCTTAATTGCAATTTGAGTTCAACTAACTCGGGTGTTCTCATCTGATAGGGTGTCCTAGACATCGGCACCGCTCCCGGTGCAAGTTCTATCGAGAAGTCTATGTCTCTTCTCGGAGGTAGACCCGATACCTCTTTCGGAAACACATCTCTGTATTCTCTCAGGGTAGGGTGGCCTTCGAGGCTTGGTTTGTCATCTTCAATACTTTTCAACACCTGTATTGCATATAGGGGACATCTTTTTCAGCAATACTTTCTCATTTGTAGAGCTGATATTTGTCTCATCGAGACAGGTTTTTGGATCCCTTGAAGGGTTATCCTTTTCCCTTCTTTACTTACACATTCTAAGGTTTTATGGTAACAGTCCAATCTGGCTTTATGGGTGACTAGCCAGTCCATACCAATCAACAGATCATACGATCCCAGGGGTAATATGTTAAGGGTTTCTTGGGTGGGAAATTCACCCAACATTAATTGGCAGGTTGGTATGACCTCTGCTACCCTTCTTTTGGTGCCAGTGCCTAACTGTATCAACAGCCTTAGGGGCTATATAACTCAAATTTGAACCAGGGTCAATCAAAATAGACACTAGATGGTTGGAAATCATACCTTCTATTTCCACCACTAAAGCTTGGTGGTCAGTTTGGTTATTATCCAAGGCTGCATAAACTTGCGACACACTCCTGGCCACATCATTGATGGTGGTAGCTTCCTAGATGTTATATACTCTCTGACTATTCAGTTGTCGGTCTGGGCAGTCTCTCAGTAGATGTTCTTCTCCGCAACCCCAGCATTTCAAAGGTTCTCTCTTTGGGTTATCAGTCTTCACTGGTATGGATCCAGAAGTTTTATTTCCGCCCAAGGAGGGAAAATTTTGCTGGTGTACACTCCGGGTTGGGAAGCTCATTCTTGGGTTCTTCTTATAGTTCTTAAATCTTGGGGATTTAATCCCTTTTTTCTGAAATCTCAAACTATTCTTTTGCTTCTAGCCTTTGTGAGGTTTTGTTCGATGTCCAAGCTGTTCATAACAATATCTTGCCTTTCGGATAGTATCTTCTAGGGTCTTTGGTTTGTCAAATTAAATCTTGTTTTGATAGTCCTTAGGTAGTCCACTGATGAATCATTGCACCTTTGCCTTTTCTGCTTTTATGTAGGGTACATACCTCAGCAACTCGAGGAATCTACTGACATATTCCTCTATGGTGAGTTACCCAAGCTTAAGTTCATAGAATTCTTTAGTCTTTTCGTCGAAATATTTTTCCTACAGATACTTCTTCTTGAAGTATTTATCAAACCATTCCCAAGACAAGTCTTCTTCGTGAATCCCTTTTACATTCTTAAGGTATTCCCACCAAATGGAAGCCTTTCCGTTCAAGTTGAAGGTGGCCACTCGGGCCTTCAAATTTTCTGAGAAGTCATGGACTCTGAAATTCTTCTTTAGTCCAAGCAGCTAGGCCTTTGCTTCCTCTCCATTCTTTATTTCACCGTCGAAGGAGGGTGGTTTGGCCTTCTTGAATTCTTCGAATTTATGACCCTTGGAAAGATTTTGCTTCTTCTATTTTCTTCGGGAATAACAACTAGTTCTGCTGCTAGAAGAGCCCTCCGAACCACCAGCTTCCTTCCCAGAGGAATCATCCGCCGCTTGTCCTTTACCTCTGGGATGGACCTTTTTTGAGGTGCTCCTCTCACTGTGGCCACTGATATGACCATGTTTTTGTACCTCAGTTTCATGCTGCATTTGTCTTTGTAGGTCAGATAAGCTCTGCAGTAAAACTGTGTTAATTTCTGTTTGGTTTTCTTGTTCTTTCATCATCCTCTCATTGTCAGCCTTGCAACTTTGTAATTCGAAGATGAGACTCCTCACAGTCTCGGCTAGATCTGAAGGGATCCCTACCAGCCTCCATTTGTCAAACTATTCGTCTCTATTGTGGGAGCCCTCCCCCACTTCATGGTGAGTCACCATTCTCTACGACTGCAATTTTTCGTGGTTAGTCTTCCGCTTTGTGTGCAAAAGAAAAATGTTGGTTGTTAGTCAATATTTATATTTATTATAACTAGTACATAATTCATATTTCTTTCACATGCATACACACAATCGAGGTTTTCATTTTGAACTCTGACCTTTTGATTTAGGGGGTTAAGATAGAGGGTTAATCCTTTTAGGAGTGCTTTGAACGAAGCTTCTGCGCAACTCGTTCATGAGCCCATGTAGGCCAAGTGCTGTAACCATGCTCTGATACCAATTTGTAACATACCCACTACGGAATTTGAAATTTTTCGGCCTTTTTTTTCTTTTCTCTGAGGAACAAAATTCCCCGAATCCCTATGGGGCTTGATACAGACCCTGCCATCCCTAATCTGTACTCATATGATCGACAGCTATGACCACAGGCCTTGTCGAAAAGGTGCTCGTCAGCTTTTGCGATTTGAAAAATCGTGAGGCATGTATTTCCCTTTCTCTCTTGTCTTTTGAAGGGTCGAAACCCGAAACGGATCTAACCGCTTAACGAGATTAACAACAACCTAGGCTAAGTCTGAGTAATCTACCCTTAGGGATTTCGCATATCAGAATTTCAGGAAGTGCGATGGCAGGAGGTCTCACACTTGGGTCTCCCAGGAGCTGGAACTCTGAAATCTATATATATATATATATATATATATATATATATATATATCTTTCTCAGCTTATTTTGGGATTTCACTCATTTGAATTTTTCGTGAAATAAAACGTCAAGGGCTTTATGCCCTTCGGTACTCTGGGAGCCGAAACACCGAAGTACCAGATTTATGCGCACTAGGTCCTCTCGAGGTTTCACATTTCATGATTTCAAGATGTGCGAGGACAAGACGTCTCGTACCCAGATCCTTCGGGAGCCGAAACTCTGAAATACCAAACTCTAAACTCCGAAGCATCAATACTTTGCACACTATGCCATATCAAAACTTTCACCATCGGGACTTCACATCTAGTAGGTACACGGAACAAAATTATCCTTTCGGATCTCGGGTACCGAAACACCCAAAACGTCGATCCAATTCACACTATGCCTTATCGGGATTTCGCAAGTCAAGACTTCGCGATACAAGAGGACGAAGAGTCACATTCTTCAATTTCCCAAGTACTGAAAAGCCGATACACCCACTCGTCTTACCCTCGACCAAAATTCAGGGTTCCGTAGATCGAAGATTCGCGAGGTGCACAGACAGGAGGCCTCGCATCTAGATCTTTTGGGAGTTGAAACTCCGAAGTACCAACTCTTAAACTGCGCATCTATTTCAGGATTTCACCCATCGAAATTTCCTGGGTCAAGGATTCGAGACTTTCGAGTACAAGGAACTACTCCCTTGGGTATTCCGGGTTCCGAAACATCGAAAATTCCTAACTCATCCACACGCCGTCATTTTGGGTTTTCGTGAATTGGGGTTTCAGGTCTTGTGAGTATAGGAGAACTCGCACTTAGGTACCCCAGGTGCCGAAACTCTGAAAACTCATAACTTACCCACATGCTAGCATTTTGGGATTTTATATGTCGGGATTTCATGAGTTGTGAGGACAAGGGTTCTTACCCTCTGATCTCCCGGGTGCCGAAAATCTGAAACGCTTACCAGCTGCCATGTGTACTCTACAGTTGGATGGTCCAGGTACTCCCATGGGTCTTGGAATCGACGACCCTGATTTCCTTGCTACTTACGAAGGTTAAAAAGGGGTCGAGGCATTAATGCCTGCGTTCCTTCATTCAATTTAACGGTCGTAACCGACCTTAGATCCTCTGAAAGGATCTCATTCTTGCATTTAACAAGAGGAAGGGTATCCTGGGTACCGAACCACCGAAAGGTCCTTAATTCATCCACACATTGTCATTTCAGGATTTCGCGGGTTAGGGTTTCGGGACTCGCGAGTACAAGAGGACTCGCACCTAGATACCCTGGGTGTCGAAACGCCGAAATGTCCTAAGTCTAAGAGGACCATTCTCTCTCTCATGCATGGTTTTTCAAACTTACGCCATAAAATCCTCCGGCAGATTTTTGGGTAAACTTTAAAAAGGGTGTCCCTGTGGGAAGATCTATCCAAGGCATTACTTGAGATAAAATAAGGGAATAGATTTCCCGAGAACAGACTTGAATACTGAATCCGTTCAAAATGTACATATGTATAAATATATACATAAGTCATATATGGTCTTTCCAATATAAGCATGCAGCCACCATTTATGATCAAACACCATACAAACAGTCTTATACGGAAATCATTCATAATCTCACAAACAATGAGCATACATGTCAGAATATTTAAATTCAAGATACAAGATATAATACTTATCAGAAAACACCAAGTGTGATGCAACTGCTAAGAGGGGTGCTCGTTTCCACCCAATCATAGGCTCAGTGACTTCGAATGGATTTACCACTAGCCACCCTTGAGCTAGACCATGATGCTTGAGACTCTCTGTCTCAGTTCTTCAGCGATCGAGAACGATGGTTACTCTCTTTCTTCTCTACTATCACTCACTCTGTCTTTTGTTCCAGAGTTCTTCCGATCCCCTTTCTATGATCCCCCCTCGCGCCCCCCATTTTCACACCTTTTACCTACCTTTTTTCTTTTTTGACGAGGTTGCGTGTGGCACGAATTTCCCCGCGGTGGTCAGGTCTGAGGCCTCCACAGATGGGTGGTGCACTCCCATCCTTCATTAACTCATGAGGAGCCTCTTCACCTACCATCCTGGTGAGTAATTCATTTCAGGGCCAGCGAGCCGCTCTTGGTTCTCTGGGCCAGTGAAGAATAAATACGGTATTGGTTTCAGTGGAAGTTAATGCCACCATTCCAGGTTCCTTCCACCACCTTTCTTCAGCCATCGTGGTCTCTTTTTCAACACATCCCCCTCTCAGTAGTCCTGCAATATATATATATATATATATATATATATATATATTCATAATGTTAACTTACATTTGTTGACCTTGTATACTAAGGTCCATTCAAAATTATACATTCACATCTTTGAACTTTCCACAGTTCTTGGCCAGCATAATTATTGTTACAGACTGGTGGAAACAAGGTGTTACACCAATATGCCAACCATGTGCATCTACCAACATGCCTAAAAATGTATCATATCACTCATGATATGTCTCCATCATGGACCAAGTGCCACAATCAGGTATCTCAAACAAATTCCAATTGTTGTGCTAATCAAGTAGTGTCATCAAGCATATGCCATCTGTAAGTGTACCAAACATGTACATTACCATGCACCAATACCAAAAAATGATGAATCCCATATATGTATGTTGAATCCTCCATAAAACATGTGCCAACCAAACTGCTAGTAGGTGTCTCTTCCAATGTACTAGAAAAGTACCAATCATGCATCAACTATAGATCAACAATGATGTACAACATGATCACCTCATCAACTCACCAACCATATGTACCAATATGTAGCCCAATCCACATGAAAAATGCATGCACCATGATATCAACATATGCTTCCAATAATACATCATAAGATATATCAATGAAACTCAAATATGTACCAGCCATGTACACTAACAGATCAACATCAATCCATACTCATGGGTTAGTGTCATGCACTCGAGATTTTATTTTAAATAATCCAATAGATGAACACTTAAACCTGCAACAAATAGTGTCAGAACCTGCAACAAACAATGTC
>CBVK0100635841.1:0-11268 GCA_900067695.1 Picea abies
AATTTCTGAGGCCATAAATAACCTCAATGAAAACCAAATCAGTGCAGCTATTGTTGAGCAGACTCTGTGGAATGTTCTCTTGATCTTTATGTTCCAGGCATGTCCAATCTCTTCAATAGGATGCATTACGTATTCTTCTGGTGAAACTGCCCAAGCAAGCAAGACCACGTCAAATTTTGCACTCAACGTCTACTTTCTATCCCTGGAAGAAAAATATTGCAAGTTATCTATGGATCTAAATTTTCCAGAGACCTGTCCTGAGTATGCTACTAATTCTACACTCTGTAGGAAAAGTCTCAAGTATCTTACTTTCCATGTTTTGACAAGAAGAACCCACACATTAGATGATGGGCAAGGGAATTTTGAAAAATCTTTGAAGCTCCCTATAGAGCAGATTGTATTCACTGATGACAAAAGGGGGATGTTGTTTCTAAATACAGATAATTTTGACTAGTTGAGGGAATATAGACAGAATGCTGGTTTTCAGGATGTCATAGCTTGTGAAGCAGGTCTCTTTGTACGCATTCTTGGGCCATCAGGGTGCAGAGAGAGAATGACAAGTTGTCTTGTCGTTCTTCACTTCAGAAAAAGTTTTCTTGATGTAGATTCCCACTCACCATCGTCAGTTTCTGAAAGTGGTAAGCTTGAAAATGACTTTGTTGACCCAAATGAAACAGTTCAAGATGTTGTTGATGAATATGAAGCTGCTACTGTGAGGAAAGGGGATGATGAAGATAGATCGTTCAATACATTTTTTATGGACATTCCGGCATATAAGTATGCATACCTTAATGTATACCTCTTTTCAATGATTATCAAGCACAGAGGGAGACAATGTGGGATATGGAGGATTTCATGAGGATAGATTTATAATGAGATTCTGGAGTTCTCGAGTCTTCCCAAGAAGAAAACTCGTCCTTAAGTAGGAGTCAGATGCTACCACCAACTTTGTCTAAGACAAAGTTAGCACTACTGTTGCAAGGCCTGGGGAAAGTGTGGGGATCCTTATTGAGGCCTCTAGAAATGGAACAACAACAGCAAATCTTATCAAAAAGCCCACTATCAGACGAAGACTGTATTGAAGACATTGCAGAGGCTAATATGGGTCAAAATCTGGTATATGCTGGCAGGAATAAAAAATTCCTCCTCTCCTTGCATGTACGATGATTCTGGTTCAAGTGATACACATGAGGAATATTATGAATTCATAAGCAACCAATCCGGTTTCCTCACTTGAAAGGTAAGAGCGTTGTGCTTGTGACATTGCTGAAGGAGAAATGTGGAGCTATAAAACACCCAGCAGAGGAGAAACCTTCGTGTCATGTGACAACTATGGCCTCTTCTTGTTGACCTATCAAAGGAGTTTGTCCCAGGTTTCAGATTTGAAAAGGTGTTATTTCCAGATTCTTTAAAGGAGTTCCAATCTATAACAGAAACAGACTTCAAACTCTCATTAAGTCGTTGCAAGAAATAGGAGCTCAAGGAGGAAAGAGCAATGTGCTTTTGCAAAATCCTTGGATGGAAGATTTTGTTGATATTATGGTAGCTGCGGGAGGTATTAACCTCCACCTATAACCCTGACAAGAATAGAATATTCCAGGAAGCAAGAAGAAACCCTAAAGCTTTGGACATAACCCTAGAAGACAAGTCGGCTAAAGGAAATACTTAATATTGAGTTTTTAGCCTCCAGAATGAGAAGTCGGCCCAGACAGCTAAGGAGGAGCAGTATAAATACAGGACGCCAGATCTCATTTGATACACACAGCTCGCAACTGTAGAAATGTAAGAGTGCGCATTGCAGAAACTAAGTAAGTGCGCAAGTCTGGAAAGTAGTTGTAATTGCAGCTGCAACGACTGCAACCTGTATTCTCGGTTTAGCCTTGGACTTTCTATTGGTTATGGTTTGGACTTTCTGCCTTGTGTGCTAGCTCTGGAGAGAGGTACGCTACATTGATTGGCTATTAGGCCTAGGGTTTGCTTTCGGAATTATTCTCTGTCAAGGTTAAGGTGCTTGGGGGTGGATTAGGCTTATGGTTGGGTGACAATATTGCTATATTGTCTATGGTTAAACGAGCACACCTATAATTTTCTAATAGGTTATGGGCCCACCACGCTTCCGCTGCGCACCTATTACTTTCTAACAGGTTATGGGCCCACACTATCTTCGGACAGTCTAACCACTAGAAGATAGATTGGGAGGATTTGCTCAGTCACAGTTGCAGTTGCAGTTGTAGTTAGTTTTTGCTGCAGCAACGAAACCCTAACCCTCTTGTTGAGGCACCTTAAGTGAAAAGATTGACCTAATTTTTGGATAGCCTAGTGTGCCCTAACCTAGCGCACCTCCTGGTACTCTCAGCAAGCTAAGACGCCAAGTTTGAGTTTTTGGTCAAAGTCAAAGCAGTCATGACTTACTCTATGAAGTCAAAAAAACAAGTTAGAAGGGGCCTCTAACTTCAGAGAATGGAAGATAAGGATTGATCTCATCCTTGCCAAGAATAAAGTTTTGGATATTGTGAAAGGAAAGATCATGGAACCACAGTTTGAAGAAGGAAAAGAAAAGGAACCCCAGAACGTTGCAGTTATGGAGAAGTTCAAAGACAATGACATCAATGCCATGAGTATCATAGTGGACTCTGTAAAAGACCACTTGATACCCTACATCTCTCATCTTGACTCATGTAAGAAGATGTACGATGCCCTAACTAACCTCTCGGTCAGAAACATTGGGCAAGTAATGAGTCTGAAGAATGAGCTCCATGACATGAAAATGACTGATGATGACAAATCAGAGCCAAACTTTGATAAGATCTCAAACAAATACTTTCAACAATGCACTTTATCCTTAATGCTTCAAAAGCTTGTATACAAGCAATTTTTTTTGTTTGTTTTTCCAAATGATGCAAAAGTTCCTTACTATAAACAAGAAGAACAATCTGCAAATGGAAAACCAGCAAATCAGCAAGCAAGTGTTGTAGGAAATTGGTGATGATGTTGAGAAGCACACTCCAATGTCTCTACAAGGATCTCAACCCAAAACTTACTATAAAGGTGGATCTAGTAATGAACACAAATCACAAGAGGAGAAACCAACCAAATGCAATCAATACAGGACACTACCAAATCTAATCAGATCTGTTGGGTGCACTGCCCAACTTCAATGGATCACTAGACAGCAAACAAAGGTACACAAGCAATCCAAGCAAGCCACACAAACACACTTCAAACTTAAATTGAAGACACAGGGTGTGACAAATGGACTCAAGCAGAGACAAGATCCAAGGGCATAGACCAATCACAGATCCCTGAGATCAGACACATCCATATCTAACCAAAGAAATCTAAAAATCTTGCAATTTTTGGGGCTTACAGCGGGTGTCATGGGTCAGATGACCTGCAACAAGCAACTAGTCATTGGACACTAGTAGTGAAACCAACGACATTGCAAAAATATTTGGACAAAAGAAAGATCTAACTCAGATCTGTCAGATCTGAGAGATCTAATCTTTGCGGGAGTACCAGGGAAGAAAATAACTAAATCAAAAAATGAAAACAGAGGATAATAGGCAAGGGAAACTAAACTAGAGAAGAATCAAAGATTCTTTCCCAATGGAATCGCTAGTTCTGTTACAGAGAAAATCTCACCAATGGACTAACAAGATCTCCCTAGGATCTTTCTATTGATGTTAGACAAACAGTGGGTTAGACTTCTATGGTTCTCCTAGAAACAAGCAATCAGATTCATACTTATACCAAGAGTTGGTGGAATGGCATACCTTTTCCTGAAGGTTGTCCTTGCATATCCTTGGTTGGTGTAGTCCTGGAGATCCATCTCCAAGCTCCTTCAACCTGCTATCTGCACACAAGTGACAGAACAATCAATATTACATTTATCGTTATCGGGAATTTATCGCCAAGGGTCCAAAATTGAAATTATCAGAAATATTGGGGAAAATATAGAAAATTATTGGGAAACTTGAAAAAATACAAAATATTTTTATTTTTTTTCAAATATTTAAACTTGTAAAGCAACATCAATACTAAACAAACACATTGTTACATAAATATGAAAATAAAACTGATATATAAGATGTATAAGATGTCAAATGGTACATAAGACATCGACACTGAAATATGATATTTGTCCTAAGTCATAAGTCCTGACAGGCTAATACAAAATCACATCCAAACAAACAAAAATAAATGATCTTATGAGATGAATCATGGCAATGAAAACAACTGATTTCCCCTTGATTGCTTGATGGAAAATGGTCACAGTATCCTCAAAGCTCAAACCAATGTTTTAAAACTTGGACTTGGACTCAGATTGACTCGGATCGATTTGATTTCAATGATTTGGCTTACTAAAAAATACATAAGATATTTAAATTTTAATGAAAAAATTATATTTTAAAGATTCCAAAAAATTATTGAAATTTCGAAAGAAAGCATTATGAATAAATGAGCAAAATCATTTAAATGACAAGCAATGTTCCACCATCACTTATATTGGAATCATCATCATTAGTATCACCCTTTGCTTCTTTCCTAACCTTTGCCTCTACCTCGATCCTCTAGGGACATCAGTCAACACCACCCTATTTCAATGAAACCGCCTAATCCAAGCCTTATAATATGGTAGAAAAAGCTTAACATGATTAATCAATGATTTTGGTTTGAGTGAAGGGTACATTTTTGCTAAGGCCATGACAGAAGTGTCCAACAATCAATACCACCAACATCAAGGTACATAAAGGGTTTGGTGTTCTTGATTAAATGCCAATATCATACCCTCATACATGATAGAATCCAATGAAAATGTTGCAATCCTACCAATCCTAAAAACTCTTAAGTCTACTAAATTTTGAATGGGATATGAAATTCTACTTTCTCCATATGAAGTTCGATGATGTTGGAACCACTCTTAAACATCTTGAAATAATTAATGGTAATGTTAAAAATTTAAGTAAAAGGATAAAAAGGAAATACAAAGGAAATGTCAACCAACTTTTACTTTAAGAATTTCTTTCACATTACCATTAATTGTCAGCATTTTTGGTCAAACTATGTGACGCAAAATTCACTTTCGCAAAATGAGGGTTAAAAGACCAAGAATCTGGTTAATAAGGTGATATCGATGCAGACAGGGCGATAATTTCCAATTTATCATGATAATTACCCAATTTATCACGATAATTACCCAAATTATCGCGATAAATTCAAATTATAGAAATTATCATGATTATTTCGGGCGATATTATTGCCGAGGTTGTTTTTGGCAACATTATTGCGATAATTTCGATAATATCGCGATAAGTGTAACACTAAGAACAATGTCTTCCTACTATTCATCTTAGCATTAGAATCCTAGCTTGGATCTAACCTTTTATATGAAATAATAAATCAGATCTGAACATTTATGAATGGAACACAAACATTTATGGGGAAAACCAATGATCTATTAATTGAAATGAGAAAAATATGTCAAAGCAATTACCTCTTAGTGTAGATGCATTCCTCCTTGCCCCTTGCTCCTTGCTCCTCCTCAACTCTTCAACCAAGCTAGGCAACCTGACTGCAACTGATGTAGATGGAGAAGCACCTCTTAATTTTGGCAGCATATATCTGTAAATGATTCATCCTCGTGATCAAGATTTTCCTTCTTTATATAGACTCTTGGAAGAGACTTGGAAGAGCTTTTAGATCTTCTAGAAATCAATGGAGATTTGAATGTTGTGAGTCCCAAGGCTCATGCCACGAAGAACCAACTCATCCCTCGTTTGTCTCTTCGAAACTCCGCAAATCTAGAAGATTACTAAGGGTGTTGTGATAGATGACTAGTGACTAGTCGTGGGTTGCACTATAGTTGACTAGCGACACCCTTCAAAAACTAATTGAATCTTGAGTTGAAGGTTGTGTTTCAGCTGTCATTTTCTGCTATGTTCCTCCTAACACTATAGGGTGGAAATTAAGGCTATAACAGTAGTATAACAGCAGTAAACTTAGCCCTTTATATACTTCCTTAGATGCTAAATCACTTAACAATTTTCCCCTTTACTTACGTCCAATCAACAAGACATAAATGGATGTAAATAGCAAAGCATATAAAACATATATAGCTGAAATTCAAATCTAAAAATGTCTCAAGATGTGGACAACTAGAAACTTCATATATAAACTCAAGATGACGTACAAATACATACCATAGCCTTCTCTCAAGGCTACTACAAAAACTCTAACTATCCAAAAATCCCTAGCTAGGGTAAATTATCAAACCCTAGCTCAACCAAGAAGAACCAAGTGCAAGAATCTCTCCAGCACAACCATATAGAATCAAGTCAATCCTAGAATACAAAGATCGTGATACAGTCATCAAACTATGCAAGGTCTTCATCAACTTGTCAACATGAGAATCCCTCTCACGTACCTCAAATCCTCTTGCAGATGCACCAACCTAAACTAGATCAACCTCCTTATCTCAAGAGAATCCCTCTATTTGAGAGAATTCAAAATCTCTCCTAACTCTGTACTCCATAATACTCCCATCAGCTAACGTAAGAGTGCCACTGGATCAACAAGTAACCTATAAAGGCCACCCTTTCTCACCCCTCTAGCCGAAGTCCCGGAACTAGCTAGACTACAATCACCAATGGTACATTGTTGTCCTTCAAAAGCAGCTCTTCAATGTATATCTGTCATGCAAGAAACTAAAAGGAGGTTTTTCCTCAAACCCAAAACAAATAAAATATCACTCAGCTCAAGAACATCACTTGAAGGCATCCGAAATGAAATGTAGACAATCTTCTCATAAGGTATGTGGCATCATTACCAAGCTCCACAGTCTTGCCTCCCTCTTGCTCCTGAATCCTATAGAATGGAGACCTATCATATTTAAAGTTTCTTGCTTAATCTGTTATTATTAATCTTCATTATAACAACAGCATAATAAGGATTTTACTGAAAGAAACACAATCACAGAGTACACAAGCATTTATCCTGGGAAACCCTCAAGGGGAAGAAAACCAACAAAACTTCTTTAATATAGATTAAATAACCAAGTACAGTGTCTCTCACAAGAGAGATCTCACCAAAGAAAAGATCCACCAGAAACCCTAACCAAAACAGAGTAGCGCACCACTTAGTCCTTCACCACGATGACCAAAACCCTTTACTGAGATACTCTTCCCTGTAGTTGCGTCACTTCTCCTTGTAGCTGCGTCACTCTCAAACTTGCACACTTGATAGAGAGAGCTTGATGAGTGTGTGTACAAATGAGGTGCTAGGCCTCTTATAAATACAAGTTGTGCCCTCCCAATAATTAGGTCAGGGCCGACCCGTCCACTTTACCTTTCTAATTTTCATTGGACTTGTCTAGGCACAATAGGGCCGACTTGTCAATATAATATATACATATTTTATCTTTCACTTTATCCACAAGAGGGGATAAGAATATTCTTTGCAGTTACACAATATTTTAACACTCCCTCTTAACAAGAAGGATATTCTTTATCTTTTGACAGGTCACTGGATGTCATCGTCAACTGAACAATATCATCTGGGCAATATCATCAACTGGATAATCATCATCAATTGGACAACAGCATCAACTGGATAACACCATCAACTGGGTAACAATATCCACTGGATAACATCATCAACTGGGCAATATCATTAACTAGGTAACAGCATCAACTGGGCAACATCATCAATTGGGCAATAGGAGGCATCAATATAATCCACTTGGTCATCTAGCATCACGATCATTGACTGGTTCTCCATGAATCAATATTAAAGAAGTTTAGTTCTCTTTATCTTCGCACAAAAGATACTATTTCTTTCTTTCATCTTCACATAGAAGATACTCTTTCTTATCTTCACACAGAAGATATTCTATGAGTTTTGCCATTCCTTTTATGTTCTCCCTTCTCTTGTAGTCATCTATCTCACCCATCCACTGGGGAGGACTACTACCATAGCTTCACTCCTAGTCATCCCACATGAACTAGAGAAGCTAAGATGCTAGCCTGGGTAAGACTAGACTCCCTTTCCATGATCCACGCAGGATCACGACACAAACCTCAAGAGCCAACTAACCATTCTACATGGTCAAGGTTTGTGCTCCAGTCTACTCAATCCTTGGCCAGAGGACAGTATATGCCCCCTGCCCCTTGGAGAAACATCCACACTCCTCTCTACGAGGGTGGTCACACCCCTCTCTACGAGGGTATTCTAGCATGTCCCTAGAGTATCCAAAACTCAATACTTGGACAGAGGCCAACCTTGGCAAATTTCTCATTCCCTTTCTCTACGAAGGTCTACCTGTGGGATTGCTCATTCCTTCTCTACGAAGGTCTCTTCCTTCTCTACGAAGGTCTACCTATGGGATCTGAAAAAATCTCTTGTGGTCCAAAATCTTTCCATGGTATGATACCATGCTACCCCTCTGTTGGGTACCATTCATCTACTGGATAACTTTCATCTTGATCAAAATATCTCATTACTCATCCACTGAGTAAACTGTTCCATGGACCACTGCTTTCCTAACTGCACCAAATCACAATCCTCCATTTCGAACTCGAAGACATAGCTCCCTCTTGCACCAAACTACGAGCTTCTTTAACTGTGTAACATATGATAATCATTGTCCTTGAAGTTCTCTTCTGTAATATCCTGGGTGCCTTCTTGAGTTCGAACATTTCTTTCTTTTTGTCTTCATACTAGATCAACCTGCTCCCTCTGCATCTATGAGAACGGTACTGGAACAACCTCCAGTTACCTGCATCTCATCAACTATATCTGAGTATCCATCTTTCTCTTCATCTTGAACATTTTTGTTCTGCATCTTTAGGAGCCTCCTGCTCCTATATAAATACTGGATACTGTCTAGTCTTTACTGACTGTCACCATATCATAAGTCCTTCTCATGATGTCTAACTTCTACAAGTCAAGGCATAAGTTCTTTCTTCTGAGACCTGTAAACTTACTTACAGTATGCTTTTTGAGATATGTCACTTAGTCAATCAGTCAGTAACAATAAGCAGTAATCAAATAAAACTATATCATGATTTCTATCAAAGTAGTACACATCTTTTATGAAGTAAAACTTGTTCAACCATGTACACATCTGAAACCATAATCATGAATAAGACTTTTGAACTCTTTTTCACTCTAGCTATGAAATTACCAAATTTTTCCTTACTGACATAGCTAAACACATACCTTTGTCACTCTCATGAGTGATCATACCTGAAATAAATATTTTATCTCTTTCTTTATCCTCTTCTTTGATACTTCCTTCATATGTCTACATAGACACTGAAGTAAAACGAGGTTAATTAACATTCTCACAAAAATCTAACTTGTAATGAGAAAGTATTAAAGTAAACAAGATACTAAAAATAACATGAATACTTGTCTTTTGTTTTTGTGTGGGGAGGCTCCACGGACTCCACCATTTGCTATCTTTCTTCATATCGACTATCTTCAACTTAAAGTACATAATCCTCAATTTCTACTAAAGCTTTCTTTGAGGGAGGAGATTCCTCTTCCTCTGCCACATGTGCTTGATACTTTATTTTCCCTTTTCCTTATGCTTGGTCTTTTGCTCTTCTTCCTCTGCTTCTGGTACACTCATTGTGACATATTCTCGTCTAGAATCATCTGCAACCTATGCTTCCAAGATCTGAAGTTTCTAGATCCGTCTAGCCTGTCTTCTACCCTCATACTGGTAACCATTCTTTCCTGTAATAGAAACCCTAGCCCTCCGGGCTATAGAAATAATAAAAAAATCAAATTTCTTGGATCTGACAACTAAACTCACCAAAAGATGTGTTGGACTGAGACGAGTATGCTGGTATAGTCAATTTCTGAAAATTCCAATTTCTGGCCCTTGAAACTGGACCAGCGGATTTCTGGACCAGTGCTTCTGGTTTTCTGGTACTTATGGTTTCCTGGTACTTTTGGTTTTCTAGTGCTTCTGGTACTGGTGAAAACTAGGGTTTCACTTTCCGGAAGTTCTATCCACTGAAAAGGTGCGTTGAAGGTGCCAGTGAGTTCCTTAGGTTAGGGCGCACTTTTCTAGATGATCTTTGGGTTGAAATTCCTCTTTAATAAAAAGCCCTAATTTTCTTGTACGACAACAGTGACGTTTTTCTTTTTCTGTGAAAGATGCTCTCTTCAACTTAGCTCTGATACCATGTTAAAGTTTCTTTCTTAATCTATTATGATTAATCTTCATTATAACAACAGCATAATAAGGATCTTACTGAAAGAAACACAATCACAGAGTACACAAGCATTTCTCCTGGGAAACCCTCAAGGGGAAGAAAACCCGGCAAAAATTCTTTAATATAGATTCAATAACCAAGTACAGTGTCTCTCACAAGAGAGATCTCACCAAACAGAAGATCCACCAGAAACCCTAACCAAAACAGAGTAACGCACCACTTAGACCAAGATAGTCCTTCACCAAGATGACCAAAACCCTTTACTGAGATACTCTTCCTTGTAGTTGCGTCACTTCTCCTTGTAGTTGCATCACTCTCAAACTTGCGCACTTCATAGAGAGAGCTTGATGAGTGTGTGTACAAATTAGGTGCTAGGCCTCTTATAAATACAAGTTGTGCCCTCCCACTAATTAGGTCAGGGCAGACCTGTCCACTTTACCTTTCTAATTTTCATTTGACTTGTCTAGGCACAATAGGGTCGACTTGTCAATCTAATATATACATATTTTATCTTTTACTTTATCCACAAGAGGGGATAAGAATATTCTTTGCAGTTACACAATATTTTAACACATATGTCATGTCTCGAAGATCCACTGTCCACATAGCAGCCAACACTAGACACAGTGTTCAAAGATAAACAAGAAGTCATAGAAAAAGAAGTCTTAAAATAAGAAGACATCTCCCCTACACCTGCTAGAGTGACGGCTACAACCTACTTCACACATTTTCCATTCTTTTTTCAATGGACACTATCCCACATAATGTCCCATCTCGTGACATCGAAAGCACATAACCTTACTCAAGTCCTCCTTTCTTGTATCTATCCCATCCTTCTTCTTGAAGCCTTTTTTGCTACCCTTCTTTCACTTTTCAATGAGGCATGTTACCCGCCATATTGCATGGGAATTACACATGTGATTTTGATCACATTATTTAGATTTTTGCGCAGGTTGGTATGATGATTCTAGCCTTCCAAAGGTTGGAATGTTGGTAGTGTTGAAATAATGTAACTGCGAAGAGCATTCTTATTATTATTGTTATT
>CBVK0100635842.1:0-11268 GCA_900067695.1 Picea abies
TCTTCCGATCTCACTAATAAAGGTGGTCTCTCCTTTCCCCCCATTGTCTGATAAAAGCACTTTGAATTTCTTCATAATATATTAGAGATCTTGCTACTAAGGATTGGAACTAGGTCCTCACCTATCCTTCTAAAGTCTAAACAAGGAGTCTAGAATAGACATCTTCATGTTTGATTCCAAGGATGTCGGCATATTGGTCAAAGAAATTTATGTGTTATTGAGCGGTTAAATCTCCTTCCCCTGTAAATTTGGGAAGGTTTTTCATATAATTTTTGGGAAGATCATGTAGGGTAAATGGGAGAACAAGGGGGGCGTATCTGGAATCTACCTTAGCAAATATTCTAGGAAGCGGTGCTTGGACGCCTGCTGGTCCTCTTGGGGCACTGCCCCTAGCTCCTACACCTCCGTGTGCAACCATTGATGGATTTGAAGTTGAAGCTTGAAGTGTGTGAGGAAAAGGCTCACGAAATTTTAGGGTATATACTTCAGGAAAAGAGAATGTATCATTTGAAAGGGGAAGTGAGACAAATATCTCAAGTGTTTCCTTAACGTTCAACTACGTAAAATTAGGCTGACAAATAGTACGTATGGGTGAAATGATTTGTTTAAGGGATCTTCGTGATTTAAAAATCTTTTTCGGATCAGAGACTAGCGAGGTCTACTTATCGTCTGAGTTCTTTTTGGTCTTCTTTTGGCTAATAGCCAGCTTACTTATCGTGGGGTCGCTATGTGAAAAATAAAGGTAGCCTTAGAAGGTTTTATATCTTTGTTCACTATCAAAGTAAGAAAGTGTCAATGTCATTCTTCCCAGGGAAACGTTCTCTTTCTTCGCTCCCCGACAACGGTGCCAAAAAGATGTCGTTCCTAAGTTTATACTTTAAGGCTCTAAAGTATGTCGTCAAGGCATCCAAAAATATCAAGAGAATTAAGAGGTAAGAATCAATTGTGAAAGATAAATCAAAGTTGGTTTTTCAACTGTCTCTATCTAGCTTCCCATTGTTTTTGGATGTTGATATCTCTCTTGATAACTGCCCATGAGCATTCTAATTGAACCCAGGTAGTTGTTGTTTGCAGGATAGTGTTAAATAAGTTCAAAGCAATGCTAGTTTGATCTTGAAGGCCATGTTCTATGTTAGGCTGTCTATTATTTTGGGTAGTCATGGAGAGTAAAATTTTATTAAATTATAAAATGTTTAAAGATTTGTTGTTTTAGTTTTGAGGGATGAAATATAAAAGGAGTTTTGGAACTCAAAATAATAACACAATAACAGTAGAGGTCGTTTCCTGTACTTGAAGTAATTTGAGAATAGTAAAATAATAACAAAGTAACATTGTCGAAAAATATGAGGCTTTAATCATGAAAGAATCGCATATCATAACAGAAGAAGAAGAGAAAAACAAGATTTCAAATGAAGTATAAGATATAACCATCCAAATGACCTATAGGTATTGAAACTATTGATAGTAATCAGAGAGGAAAAACTTTAAATGATTAGATAATCAAATAAATTCAAACTATAATAGAAGTTTAAGTTAAATTATAGCTGATCATTCATTAGAAAGACATGAAAAAAAAGATGTTGAAAGATATTGAGAACAGAGTGAAGGAACACATAGCTTCAAGTTGACAGAATTCAGAATCTCTTCTGCATTATCTATATCATCGTAAATTGGAAAACTTCTAATACAATTGGCTACCAAAAACAAAAAGCCACTTCTCAATCTTGTGAAATTATATTTATACATGATCACCAAAATTTTCTTTTCTGTTGGTGATTAACTAACTTTGGAATACTAACGGTTACATGAAAGGGAAATATTGAACCATTTATATATTCTTTGATTAATTTTGATGATGAAATTTTCAAAATAATATTTATGTCTTCGTTGATGAACTTCCTTCTTATATTTTAAGACAGCGAATACATTTTCCAAGAAACTGCACCAAAACTCTGGGGGCTTCTGGAATATCTTTCACATCAAATAGGAAGAAATTTCTCTGTAGTTTAGGCAAATGGTCTTTGATTATCTTTCTCATGATCTTAATAGTTTGTAACTTTAAGTTCGACATCACTATCCATTTGTCAATTTGAGTGACATTGATTACCTTTATTTTTGGGATCTCTACCTGAATTTCTTCCAGATCCTCCTTGAATTTTAACTGATGCTTACCAATGTTAATTTCTCCTAACAACCATGGACAGTTGTTTCTTCTAATGTTAAATGAATCTTTCTCTAAAAGGTCAAAAAATTCTTGACAGTTGTCATTAACTTCTCTGGTTATTTTCTTGTTTTCTACGACGTTTTCCTCCCACACCTTAAGTATTATATCACCTTTAATCTGCTCTGAAACAGATAGATTTTGAGTCTCTCCAACTTCCTCTTTTGTTGAAAGAGCCACTGCTTTTTGAAAAGTTGTTCTGGCTACTTTCACTTCTCTCTCTTTCAGGAGAATACTCTCCAAGGATTTACTTGCTTCCTAAAAGTAATTCTGAATAAATTCCAGCTTAAAGAACACTCCCTGTTGCTCTTTTTCTATCTTTGTATGTATTTCCAACACCTAGGCTTGGAAGATTTCAAGATCTACCACTTGATTTTGAATGGAATTAATATTATTTTGTAATTGCCTATTCATTTCTTCTTGTTGTAGGACATGTGCTTGACTGACCTGTATCTTTAGGTTTGCTTCATCTAATCTTTCTTTCAGTTTTTGAATCTCTTGAATGTCATTGAATCTGGCTCATTCTAAACCCTTGTTTATCTTCCGACTGATACTTCTTTCAGTCTCCTTTAATTGACTTTGTAGCTAAGCTATCATCTGATCTTTCTGTTGCAACATAGTTCTCAAATTACCCACAGAGTATAAATTTACTGATGCTAAGGCTCCCATTGTGCCTACTATTTCTGTAGCGAATTCCCCCTCTTCAAGTTTTTGTCCATCTACAATGATATTGTGATTTTTTATCATCATGTCTCCTCTTGTATGCATTTCTTGTTTCAGGATAGCCTTCCTCTTTTTGCTGAAAAAATAATCGGATGAAGGAATTTCGTCCCTATAAATAAGTTCGAGATCACTAACATATGGAGATCCCATTTGGGGGGTTCCATAGGTAGATTGTAATGGGTTCAAAGAGGTAATAGTACTTCCAAGCTCCGTTGATGTTGCTCCTCCTACTTTTTTGGAAAAATCCTCAGGGATTTCTGGATATGTTTCCAACTCCTTTCCTTTCCCTAACTCTGATTTCTCTGTCTGAGGAACTTTTGTTTCTTGTGAAGGAATTTCAATCTCCTTCATATTTCCCTTGTTATTTTCATCATGTGCATCTATTTAAAAACCTGGGGGAGGCCCCTCCTGCTATGGAGAGGGGGTCATGGATTCACCCTACAAAATATTTGGCAAACAACTTCGCCTGTGACTTTGGAAGGACATGAAACCAGTCTGTAAGTCGGGTGATAAGGCCCATACCCTGTTCAATACCTCCTCATAGGCTTTAACCTCTTTGAATATATCATCATAAACAGAATTTTCATGTTCATAAGATTTCATATTGTAGTGTATCAAATTTTTGTTCACTAGCTGATAAGGGTCATGTTTTTTATGTTCGATATTTACTAGTTTAACTTCTTCTAGTACTTCGGCTTCCACTTTAGAATGGCCTAGGTTTAGCAATGAAAATTTCCCGATATGTACAGGGAAGTTTGGTCAGGACTTCTTTTTAGTTGCCTTTAGCTCTATTCCAATACCACCTTTCACTATTTGGTGTGCTACCTCCCTCAATACTAGTCTGTTCGAGAGGAATTTTGGAAGCGTATGAGGGGGGATTGAGCACCCATAAACCCTAATGTAAGAGAATTTTTCATCAATGAACCAGTCGGCTATTTCTTTGATGTTTTCTGAGACTGTCTCAGAAATGCGAGGAGGTTCATAGCCATAAAACATTTTATGCATTGGAATTACTATGAAATGACAAATTTTGTAAAACACATTCTTAGCATTTTCTTCCCATAGCACAGAGTGATACTCATGAATGGGTTCGGGGCAGGTTATGTTCCAACTCCAATTCATCAGGGGAAATGGAGTCACAAAGAAGATTGCGTCCATGATGTACGTCGACATGTAAAAAGCCACTGCCTAACCTTTAGATCCTGCAACTCTATAATTTGAAACCTCTTGAGCTAGGTTATCAGACAAAATCTCGCTCCAATTAAAAGTGTATCATTCTGATGCTTCTTCTAAAAAGGGTACCTAATCCACAAGAAAATGATAGGGGTTCCTTTTGCCAAAGAGTCTCCAAAACATCATGGCTACATAGACCATGTACTTGTTCAAAGATGCTATGCCATAAATTCCATGGGTATCGGACCTAAATTTCAATGGACGTCTCCACCATTCTTTGATTAAATCGGGATAAGTTCGGTCTGCTTCAATACACTCCTTCCTTTGAAATTCAGCTATAAACTCGGCATTATAAATGTACTTAGGATTTGGTGAGAGTTTGTACATTACTTGTATATGCTCTAGCCTGAATGATCCGACAACGACCGCTTGATCATTTAAAATGCTTCTTGTTGGGATATTGACCTTCTCCAAGGCCCAATTGATCATGTCTTTGTATTCCATGAGCCAAGGGTGTGTTGCGATCTTATGAAGCTCTGATTCTGCTATATCCCGAAGGTGATTCTCAAAATCAGTAGGAGAATTTTTAATTTTGTAATCTAGGAGTTCATAGATTTCTCTCCAGGATTTAATTGAGTCGATGGTGTGTGGTGTAGTGTCAGATATGATATCTCCTTCTGGGTTACGCATATCCTTTGTATCTTCACTCTTCTTCAGTTCTTTCTTTGGCGCCATAGCTTTATGTTAGAAGGAAAACCTATCACAGAAAAAAATCATATGAGCTTGGACGAATGTGAATTACCTTTGAAAGATAGAACAAGCATAGGTTTTTGAAACACAGACTTTTAATTCGCGTTAAACTCATTTTATGATGAAAATACTGACGCAGCTAAATTGTAATCAATTACATTTAATGCAAAAAATATTTCTGAGATACACATTAGTGTTGCAACATTTATCATATATCTATTTATTAATAGTCACCATATTTCGACAATCCCATATTCAAAATTCGAAAGATTTCATTCAACGGTACCGAAAATAAGAAAAAACCTAAGAAGTTTAATTACCATTAATCATGTTTTTTAAAACAGAGTTAGTCCTATTTAAAATATGATTATGGTTCGAGACTTCACATTTCGGGGTTTCGAGGATCATGGATACAAGAGGTATGTCATCGATAAACCCCGATTGCCGAAATTGCAAAATCATGATGAGATTAAGTTAGGCCTTAACTTTTGAATTAGTAGATTAATTAATCAGGATTAAAAACCTAACTTCCATTTTTTCGGGGTTTCGGGGATCGTAGATACATGAGGTATGTCATCGATAAACCCCAATTCCTGAAATTGTGAAATCACGATAAGATTAAATTAATCTTTAATAATTAGTAACTTCCATTCTTTCGGGAAATCAGGGATCAAGATTTCGTGATTCAATATGCATGGAAAACATATGGTTTTGAATAGACCTGAATCCTGAAAGATTTTAAAAAATTGTTAATCAACTCCTTTAGGGTTTAAATTACTGTGATTAAAAAAAATAAATTTACAAAAAGCGCGTCGGGACTTTTAAAACACTTTTGGTTTTTTTCCTTTGATAATTTAAAGAATAAAGCTTTTCAAGACTTTGGTACCGGTATTTTGGAAATGATGGCGAGGGTTATGCTTTATGAAAAGTTGAAACCCAAAAAAGGAAAGTTTTAGTCTTAGAGATAAAAAACTTTAAAAACTGTTTCAACACTTCCAACTCTTGGTTTTCTTGTTCAAGTAGAGAATTGCGAGATGTCAAATGTTTTACTTGTGCCTGTAACAATGGTATGTCCCTGTAATATCATTCTACCCAATCCAAACAACTGTCACAATGCACCAGTGTTATCGCAGACCCAGGTTGGGTGTACTCTGCAATGGAGGCCTCGACTCTTCCTATGGATTACTTCAAGTCATGTATAATGCTAGAAAAACCCTCTTGTTCTCTTAGAAATGGAGGTAATCTATAGAGAAAGCGATACTGCTTAGCTTGACCAACAGTTTCATTCCTAAGAAACTGGTTATCCGGATCTTCCTGAGCAAGGAAATCATTGATCTCGTCATCTGAACAATTATCATTGACCTCGATCATATATATAGAGCTCAAATGATCATGTTTTCAATTCCTTAGGCTCCTAGATATCAATCGACTAGATCTTTTATTTATAAAATTCAAATATGAGTTTTCCTATTTCTTACTCTTACAATTTTTCTTGACAGTGGGCTTGTCACTAAAGCCCTGATTCATCTCAATAGAAGGGGTAGGAGAAATCCTTTCTTTCAACACATCCACTACCTATTCCAACGATTTTCTAGGCGTAAACATATACCATGATTTTTTACCCATGGGGATTTGCAAAGCAACAGAAAATGGTTCATTAAATTTACAGTCATTATGTGAATCGATATCTTGACTCTCGGTCATGGGATTATCATAGATGGGATTTACATTTATAGGTGATGGCACTGTCCATTCAGGTTGGCTAAAATTGTTCCGTCTCAAGAAACTTTCCCAAGTATCGCCAATTTGAGACAGGTGTGATATGAAAAAAATCCTTATAATCCTGTGATGAAAGAGGCTTGATAGAGGGTTCAAACCCTATTTGTTATAACATTTTGACATCTTGTACAAACTCATCAACAAATAGAACGACACGTTGAGTTTAAACCCTAGGAACAAGATTAACAGTCGGATGTGGTATAAAAATACAAAACCATACCTGCCCTTACACGTTATAAACTGTTTCAAAATCAAAATAAGGTCATGCCATCTAGGTTCCAGGAGGGAAATAGGAATCCCTTTAGGGAAACAGTTATATTTGTGAGAGACCATGAACAAGCTCCATGGAACGTCTTCTAGTTTAGCATTCTTGAACCATTTCTCTCCTTCCCATGGTAGTGTTGTCTCCCAATATATAGAGTCCTCTGTGACCTCCAATTTCACATTCCCAACCTTGTCTCTAAATGCATTAATCATTTTGTCAAAGGCATGTGTGACCGCAAGGTTGTAACCTTCAAACTTCTAGATGAAGACATCCCAGTTGTGAGCCTATAAATCATTTATGGCATCATCGTGGGAAAGAAGGGTCTGACAACGATTGGGTTCAATTCGAACCATAGGGGCCATGGTCAATTTCAAATAGACATAATAGGTATGGTGGGAGGGAGGCTCCAACTTCCAATAAATGAGTAGCAAGGAGAGGTCTGTGAAAACCACAATGGCCCGATACCTACGAAGTTTGGAGACTGTCATGCGTGATACCTTAATTTTGGAGAGACAGAAAACCAGGGGGTGCACATACCTATGAGCCATTACATATAATGAAGAGAAAACCCTTAACCACTATAGAATGCCAATTCAAACAATGAATGAGGATCATTAAATGTACATGACAAGAGGATGAGGTGTATTCATGGGTACATCATAACTGTACCAAGTGACATGAAAGTGATATGACTGTTGAGAGAATGAAGCACATATCAAATGTTAATCCAAGGTTATGCGTGTTCATACATTTCAAAAAATTAAAACCAAACAATCAACCATAGAACCGATTAAATCATAATACCCATAATACATGAAAATGCGGCAGTGAATTAATCAATGAGTTTATAAAACTTGAAACTTAGCAACATATGGGTTTTCTCAAGGTGTAGTTTCTTTGGTAAAAGAAAATAAGAAAAACAAAAACTATAGAATAATTAACCAAGAAAATCGTTTTTTTGAATTTCATGGTTGCAGTCATGAAATTTAAACTAACCAAATGAAATCTAAAGCAAAAAACCCGTAAAATAAGTCACCCCAATAAATCACCTTGAAACCAAAATACATAAACGTTTATAAATGTAAGGAGGTGGTAGCTAAAGAAAGATTTTATCTCTTTGTGATGACTTTTAATTCTAATATAATTCGACATAATGGATGGCTGCCAACAATGGCGACACACAGGGCGAAGAAGGTATCTTTGCATCACCAGAAAATTTATGTCAGGGGCACAGATGAAATAAATTTTTAGAAACAGTTATGGAAAGATCAAGCATTCCAATTATAACTCGGAAAATAACATAGTTTTATCATTGGATGTATTTCTGTCCAAAAATGTAATATGGTATCTTATTTAGATCATAGGTGTAGCAATGTTTATATGGATAACTTCGATACCGTTGACAGGGCCATTGTTGCCAGCAGGCATCCATAGCCTCAAAAAGCATGTCATCTAACCCACTCTAGTACCTCTATCCTATCCAAGAGTCGTCCATTCATGATAAAAACATCTTCATACTTGATCAAATCAAAATATATACCTGAGGATATTCTTAAACTCGACATTGCTTCGCTGCCAACATGCCTGTTTAGTACCCCGACGAAATTGCCTTGGTATCATGCAGGCATTTACCACCTGCCAACATACCTATTCAATGTCTCTATGGGTTTACAAATATTTCCCACACCTTACAGTGCTTCCAACTCTCTAATTGTTTTTTACAATTTCCATAACTTCATGATATTCAAGAGAGAGGGGTGATACTGAAAATATCACAGTATGGTAATGAAAGGTTTAGTCATTTACAAACAATTTTTTTTTATGACTTTCATCATGATTTGGACAGTTAGGTTTCTATTAATAAACCATCTATAGGATGGGAAAGAACAATTGAGTTTTCTTCATTAAGACATGGATGGTGTTAGAAGTTTATTAAGGATAATCACATCTTCTTGTGATTTTAATGAGAAGCCAGAAATCGTGATTGCACAGAAACTTCCCTCTACTGATCTGAGTTTAGCAGTAACTTTTTAAGTTCTTGAGAATTTACCAATTGCTGCCAATGAATAAGAGTTTTGATTCCCTTTAACAAATGAACGGTTATCCATACATAATCATTTTTATAAAACAAATCAAAATTAAGAAAAATGAACAGAACCAAAATCAAAAACAGAAAAGAAAATTAAAAATATATACAAGAGGGTGGATCAAAAATCATCAAAAGAAACAGCTTTTGAGAGCCCGTCCATTCACTAGGAAAGTGTCTTGTTGTCCCTCCAAATTATGCAGACAAAAAGAGCTAGGACCCAATTTTTCAGAAATTACAAATGGTCCCAGCCACAGGGAGGAACTTGGTATGTTACCCCTTACACTTGTGGGATTTGTCCCACTTGAGAACCAAATCCCCAACATCAAAATTCCTATCAGAAGATGAATTTTCATAGAACCATCTCTTCAAAATTTGTTGGTGCTGGTCTAGTTTTTGTTTATCTTGTGCTCTCACCTCTTCCAGTTTTAATAAAGCATCTATCCTATTTTCTAGAGGCAGACACTCTTTTTCTTGAAATTTCTGTGATAATTGCAGAGAAGGAAGTAAGACATGTGGGGGGAGGATGGCTTATCTTTCGTAGATGAGGAAGCAAGGGGAATTACCAACTGAATCTTTTGGAGTTACCCTATCATCCCAAAGTGCATAATACAACGAATTGTGCCAATTATTGTGGTTTTCTGAAACTTCCCTTTTAATAATCTTGATTAAATTCTTATTTGTTGATTATGCTAGGACGTTCCCTTGAGGGTAGTAGCTGGACAAATATTTAAGTTTAATCCCATTTTCTAGAGTGAAAACATTCATATCAAGGGATGAAAAATAAGAGATGTTATCAAAAGCTAGACATTTGGGAATCCCAAATCGAGTAATGATGTGGGTGTTCAGAAAAGACACTACCTGATTGGTGTTGACCACTTTTAAAGGCAAAGCTTCAAACCATGTTGTAAAATAGTCTGTTGTTGTGAGGATGTACTTGTGTTGTTGCGAGTAGGGTGGATTGATTGGTCCAATTATGTCTAGGCCTCATTGCTGAAAAGTTGTGTCTACAGTAACAGGTTGCAAAGGAAAAGTTGTCTTTTTCACCTGTCCTGTAGCCTTTTGCCAGATTACACATTTGAGGGACAACGTATGGGAATATTTAACAAAGTAGGGAAATAGTATCCAACCCTTATCACTTTGTGGGTAGTGGTATCTCAACCAAATTGACCATCGACATCACTGGTATGAATTTCAGACAACACTTTTTCAGACCTCTCCTTTTCTAAACAACGCAGAAAAACACCATCAAAGTTCTTTTGAAATAATATATCATTGATTAACTAGAAAGATTCATATTTAAGCCTAAGTTATATTATGTTTTTAGGATCAATATTGCAGGGAGCATATCCATGTGTTAAATAAAATCTAATGTTCTCATACCAAGAATTGGGAGTATCTTGTGCACAATAGATCTATTTTTTGTTATGTTGATTTGCAGTTCATGTGTTTATTTGACTTTCTTGTTCCTCAACTGAATCAAACACTAGTTTACACAGGCCTTGACCTCTAACAATTTGGGCAAGTTTCATTTTAAGGTCATATTCCTGTAGTTATGTCATCCAATTTTCTCTTTTCTCACCCAACTCTTTTTGCACTAACAGGTTTCTTATAGCGGGGTAAGGAACAACAATTTTGGTTCTGGATTTTAATAGGTAAGACCGAAAGTGTTTCACTTCTTTAAAAACAACATATGCCTATTGATATACTATTGAGTAATTAAGTTCTACCCCTTTAAAATCATATCTCATGAAGTCAATGGGTATCTCATTACTTTCAACGTTTTTCTGTGTAAGCACAACAACATAAGATCTATTAGATGCGAAAGTGTAAAGAGTGAAATCCTGAGAAAAATTGGGACTCTTCAAGGAAGGGGATTCTATTATTGATTTTCTAATCGAATCGAAAGCTTGACTTTCTTGAGGTCCCCATCGGTATAAAAAATCCTTTTTAACTAGATTTGTAACTGGTCTTACCATTTCTGAGAAACTCGGGAGAAATCTTCTGACAAATTTAATCTTACCCAAAGAGGAATCCATGGCCCTTTTGGAAGAAGGAGGTGGAAGTTTAGCAATGGTTTGGGTTATTTAGGGTTCAATAATCATTCCATCCTTAGATACTATGAACCCAATCAGTTTTCCTTGCTCCACTGCAAAGACCAATTTCTTAGGATTAAGTGATATGTTGAACTTGCGACATCGTTCCAACACAACCCTAAGGTGAGATAAGTGATATTTCTTGTTTCTAGAAAAGATGTTAAGCCCTAATATT
>CBVK0100635843.1:0-11268 GCA_900067695.1 Picea abies
GGAAGCTGCTGCTGCTAACAGGACAAGTCTGGCGAAGAAAAAGAAGGATGGGCCCTCCAGGGCCATGCTCAGGTCAATCCTGCTCTCAACACTCCATGTCTAGGACCTGTGGGCCTCGAGACATGATCTCCTAGTTATCCCTAGATATCGGGGATAACAGGTACATTGGCAAACTATGGTATAGTCGGCCTATATTAAGTCAATTTGGATGTTAATGGTTGATGAGTTGAATAGTGGGCCTGCTCGTACTGGCCATGAATGAAAACGTGAATGTAGAAGTGGCGTGCAGTAAATGCACGTCACTCTAACTCACCCCGAGCCTGTCACCCTAGTCATTTTGCATTTGCTCTTGTTGGTCGCTGCTGCTCCGCTTTGCTCGGCCGTGGAGAAG
Source organism: Picea abies (assembly GCA_900067695.1). NCBI lineage: Eukaryota > Viridiplantae > Streptophyta > Pinopsida > Pinales > Pinaceae > Picea > Picea abies. Next base: position 392 of record CBVK0100635843.1, read on the forward strand.
GTATACAGGCTGGTCGTTTCTCCTTAGCAATTTTACACATGTATGGGGTTTTCTTGCTTTTCCATCCACGAACATTCGCTCTACTCTTTAAGTCAATAGTTGGCTCTTGTTTGCTCACGGTCTGTGCATTTCGAAAGTTGTTATATGAATGAATTCAGACCGTGTATTGGTCATTTGCAAGGTTTTGGTTTCCTGTGGTGGTTGTATTTGAACCATGGCATTGAAAAGAGGCGTGGTGTCTTTTGCTGTGTATAGCTGTTCACATTTTTGTTATGGAAAAAAATATTGTTGGGAAACTCCCGGGCCTGCCTTGCCTCTAGTTCCTTGTTTTGGGTTTCTTCCCTGTTCGAAATAGTTATCCCTGCTTCTTACCTGTGGGTTATTTGGACACTTTGCTTGTCTTTTAAGTTGTGGTTTTTGTGTCTATTGTGCTCTTGCCTTGGTCACTGCTCTGTGAGTATTAACGTGGAATTTTGTGAAGGATTAAACCTTCCATGCTCCTTCTCGCCAAACCCTCAGTTTGTTAGCTTGCTTTCTTCTACCACCTTACTGTTCACTGTTGCGTATTGAACCCTATGCATTGGAAATTATCGTAAAAGATGGCCAACCCAGAATTAAGAAAAGACATTGTTCGTGCTCCTTTTGGTCACGGGTTTGATTGATTATTTGCTGTGCGAAGATGAAAGAAATGTTTAACCCACTTATTCATTTGGTTATACAGTCTGTTACAAGGAAAAATATGGGGTCGATGGCAATGTTGCAAAAGTATTGTTAAAATACAACTTGCTGTGTTTTGTTTTCAAATGCGATGAGCACCTATATATGAATTATGAAATGCTTGAGTGAAGTTTTACGAATTAGAATGCAATAAATTGGAAAGTTTGGTTAATTATGGTTTCGATCAAATTATTGTTATACACAGGGAACCTTTGGACACTTCGTGGGACCCTGTGGGTTTAAACTTCACTGGTGTTGACATTATAGACCATAGCCTGTCCACTCCACGACTGTTTGTTGTATTGGCTATGGTTATTATGTTGCTGTTCACTCCTTGACTCTGTTATATATAAGAAGTGTTATTATTGTTAATTAATTCCTGGGCAATATAAAATTGGTTACTATGCAATGCAATTTCTCAGGCAAATGAGCAACCTTGGAAAGAAACACCAGTTCTGGGTTGTTTTTTTTGGAAATAGAGTGTTGTTCAATTTTGAAACAGTAAAAGGTTTTGATTGTTAATTAACGTCAAGAATGACATTGTTTGATATATTATTAGAACAGTATCCGTGGGAATCCCTTCCATCATACCATTTTTCGCTAAATACAACCCCTTCATGATCCCAATTTCACTTATCAATTCCCTGTTCTGTGATATTTATTTTTAAGAGAAGTCTGTATGGAAATGAAGAAAAGTTGACATGGCAGAGATTGATGATTGGTATTCTGGGATACGTTTTTACACAGTTGATTGTTTTTTGATTGCTGGAACAGTATTCGTAAATCCTCCCCCTCCATGATATCACTTTATGCTAAATACAAGCCCTCCATACTCCCATTGACCCTATCAATTCCCTGTTCATGTGGCAATTAATAAATGGTATTTTTATGGATGGATTGCATGTGTCTTGTAGTAAATTATAGAGCCAACTCTTGATTTATGTAAGCAGGGTTTCATGTATGGGTTATTAAGAACTTCATGACTGACTAATTATTGCTACAAGATGATTTTTTTCAGTAGACGCAGCCATGGCCGAAATAACAAAGGCAGGGGTAACTGGCAGCGAGGTCATAGGAGGCCTCAATTTTCCATTCACTTTGATGCTGACCTGCAAGAGTTGAACCAACTATTCCAGGATGGGTTCTTTAATTTGGTTGGCCATGGGATATTGCATCCTCGACCTGAAAGGCCCCCTTTCCAATAGCCTCAGAATTTTCACGGCATTCCCGTTCCCCCACATGTGTCAATGCAGCCCGAACCTCCCGCAAATGACGGTTGGCAAGAAATTGTCAATCAACCTGCTTCTCACCACCGTGGTTGGCCCACTGTCTCATTACCATTACCTCCACCGCCACCTCCAGTCAATCCTAATGCACAAATTACTCATGTTGTTTCACCAGTGCAATCTTCGCATGCCAGCAAGAGACTGAAAACTGACATACTGCAACCTATGCTAGATAAAGGAAAAGCAGCGGCCTCCCCCTCCAGTCCATCCACTGAGTCTTCTAAGTTTGTGTCCTCACGCCTCCACCTAAAAGATGATTGCTCCCATGTGATCAACGAAATACAGCCCCAAGGGTCTAACCAACCAAAAGCTGCTATAGAGAAGTCAAGGGAGGACAACAGTGGGAAGAGACAAATTGCCTCACACAACAAATATAAATTTTAATGATTTTTATGTGATTCAGTGATGAAGACAGTGTTTCATGATTTTCAACAAATTTTTGGATAGCAAGCTTTATTTTGGATATTTTTTGTGGATAAGATGGATATATTATTTTTGGGAAATGGTTTTAAATTTTGCTGATATTTAAATATTCGACTAAATGATATCCATGGGAGCTACAAGGGTGTTATATGATCCAAATGATTGATTTTGTATTTTATATTTGATGATTGGCAAAGAGGATGATGGGAGTCACAAGGGGTCCCACCTATTTAATTATTATTAATTAGACCCTTATTTATATATTATTATTAATTATTTCTTCCCAAACTAATTAGTTAAGTTAATTTGACTTAACTAAAGAAAGTAGTTGAACTACCTCAACTTATTGAGAAAGAATAAAGGCTCAATGAGAGGAAGAGACAAGGGGAGAATAGAAGGAGAAAGACAAGACTAAGGTTTGCTCTCTAGTTAATGAGATAGCTTCAGTTTTCATTCATTTCTGAGTTTACTTGAAAGCTTAATCCTCTTGTTGACAAGTCTTATTGAAGGCAACAAGATTCAAAACTGAATCATACATTTCAGCAACTTGTTTTAAAGGTGTTTGATTCATCCCTGATAGTTTGTGTATTCTTGTTTGTTTGTGAATTAATTTTCCTGGTTGATATAGAATATCTTGCAGAGTCAAATGGCAACATTTTGTGGCAAGCTGATCTAGATCATCAATTTCAGTTTTATTTTACCGTCGGAGTCTTTTTGTATGGTGCCCATCGGAGATCTCTAAATCTGACTTCGGTCCATACCCTCGCAGGGGTTTGTAAAGAGAAATACACTTTTTGTATCTCGGAATGAAATAAAATTAGATTATTGTCTTGTCTCATACATGTGTTTTCATGACTTGGTTCCTCCTTTTGCAATTGGTCTCCACGTTAACTTTATTGTAAAAGATGTATACATTCTTGTAGCTTTGTTTAAATTTTATTTTTACATTGCAACATTTACAAATCATAAAACCAACCTTAATCCTTGTAATTAATACTTGTGGATTGAGTGAATGTTTTGAGGCTATAAACCCTAGGTGACATTCCCAACTTTCTTGTCCTAGCCAGGAAAGATCTAAAAATGATTGAGTAGGGTGTTCCATACCCTTTCCTCAACAGGTCACCCTCGGGAAAAGGGTTGCTACTAGGGGGTCTCCTTGAAAGGTCATCGTACCATTCTTGCACATATTTATCACTTTCCACACATCTTCCCTTTCGTTTCCTCATCTTTTGGGTTTTTTGGGGCTTATTGACCCCAAGAAGGGCTTGTACCTCATTTCATGGGAAGAAGGGGCTAAAGGCCCAGAGGTGTTGTCGCTGGCAAAAGTTAAAAGCCATAAATTATCCCTCTAGATGCTCGCCTAAGGTCCTGAGAGCAATGAAATGCTTCACCATAAGAAATTGAAGGACCTTTAAAAAGGAAAACACATAATTAATAAATGTCTCGCTTGTTGAGGGAATGCATATGCAATGTCTTTTACTTTCCTTGTGTTATCGCACAAGTTGTAGGTTGGGCAAAGCCCAACCCAACCACCAAATGGCGACAACTTTGAGAACACCTACCCACTGTCACCTTAGGCAGGTATTCCCGTCACTTTAGGTATGAAAAGATCACCTTAAGGGGGGAATCTTGGTGACCCTAGGAGGAAATGAGATGGAAAGTGATATGATGAAATGAAAGCTGCTATAGGTCAAAGTTACTAGATGGAAGAAGGTTTGAGGATGAGTCTCAGGAGTGGTTTAAGGTTGCCAAGTCCTTGGGTACCTACTGAGAGTGTTTGTACCTGCCCAAGACACAAGAAAAACCCACTGTATGCAGTATATATTAGGTGGACAAGCAAGTTAAGCATGCTGTCCCTAATTGCAGCAGTGAACAAAAATATATATTAACAATGAAATGAAGTAACTACTGCAGATTAAACCACTTAAAGAATCAAAGATTAATTGAGTTATGAAGCATAAAACATGTAGATAAGTTCTCAACACTTTAGCACAACTTTAGTGGTATTTAGATGGCTGTAAAGACAAGTTTTTAGAGTATATTTATGACAGCCAAGTGGATGTAGCAGTGATTTGCTACAACAACAACTTTTACCCCAAGGAATTATCTTACCTGGATCTTACCCCTTGAACCAAATAATAATATTTAATTTTCACTTTAACACATTAGAAACCCTAAAAGTAAGATGACGTCACCCCTTTAGGGGATGTTTTGACATATGTGACAAGTCGTTGAGGTTGGGGATGGAACCTTTGGCCTCCAAAGGCCCTCTCTTCATGCGCTATGGCCTTCTCCCTCAAGTCAACGTGCTCTCTTCATCAATTGATACCAAGTGTCAATGAGCAACTCCATCACCACCAAACCCTAACCCCTTTGTGACGTCAAACATCAAGAAAGTGACGTTTTTCCCTCTTCAAGCAAAACGTTTAGGTGGTAGGGGCTAGGTTAGGTCCTTCATGATGCCATGCAAGCCTCCAAAGGCATGTCTTTATGATCCGGTGTGCGGGCTTATAGCATGCAACCTGTGGGCTTCTTGCCCCATGGAAGCCCAAGCTAGGCTTGTTCTCCCAAAATTGGCCACCAATCAAGGTCCTGCAAAACAAATAGGTACACCCTCCAAGGATCTCAAGTCAAAATATCATGGCAAGTGAAAACCACATTGAATAAACAAGGCACCTAAACATGTGCATCAAAACTACCTCATCAAATTAAACAAATGCTTAAAGACCCTATACAATTGACCAAGTTTAAGTATGGGAGGGGTGTCATAAAAGTCCTATTGGGTATACCAAAACCCTCAAGTAGGGGATGCTCCATGCCCAAAATTCATAATGAGACAATATGAGCCCTTGATATGTCAAGAACCCCATGCCCAAAATTCATACCCCCATCCACCTCATACTCATTACATGACTTAGAGAGTGTCTTCTTGGAAAACATTCCTTGACTTGGGGATTGATCTACCCAATAGGGCACCATAACAACCCTCCCATACTTAAATTTGGCAAATTTTATAAGGTCTTTGAGCATTTGTTTAGTTTGAAAATGTTGAAGTTTTACTTATACAACTAGCAGTTACAATTCTTCTTTATTATTATAATCATTTAGCACATTAGCTGCATAAATAAGATCACTGAAAGAGAGGTAATCACAGAAACAATAGAGACACACAGATTATCCCGGGAAACCCTCATGGGAGAGAAAACCCAACAAAAACTTCCTCAATATAGATAGACCAAAGACCGAACAAAAGATCCTCCTGTACTCCTTCACTAGGAAGAGTAGTGATAACCGCCTATTCAACTAGGAGGTCAACTCCATGTGACATGAAGAGATGCATCATCAGATGTTAATATGTCGAAGACAGTTTGGTTCTACTGGGCAATTTATGCCTCCAACACACTTTTTTTGTAAACGGAATTTCCGCACCCCTGCGTGGGTTAATAATGTAATAGATTTGCATGAGTCATAGTTAGGTCAGTTACCTTGGGATTTCTTCATTAGGAGAGTTCCTTTCATCGAGGGTTTTTTTATCCTCAGGTTATTAATTGGGCTTTTTAGCCTTATTAATTTCCCTTGAGTTTTTCCCTCCCAAAAACAACAATTTTAATTGCTAAGTCATGACATAGGTAAATTGTCATTTTTGTAATTTTGAGTTAATGGATGAAAGTAATGGTGGATAAAGGTAAGAGAGATGATTCCTAACCTACCCAACCCACCTCCTAACCTTTTCACACCCCCTTACCCACTCACTCACTCAAACCCTCACGCCCCTAGGGGGATTTGCGCCCCCCTCTCCATGCAAAAACGTGGCAACTCAAATTTTGTTGAGTTGTGGGCCCCTCCCTCATGAGGTGCGCCCTTCCTAGCCTCACACATCACTCTTTGGTGTGGTCCCACCCCTTCCACCTCATGTCCACCTCACCAATCCACTCCAAAACCCTAAAGTTGCGCCCTCTCCTTGAGATTCTCTCCTTTGACTTGGATGTGACACTTGGCATTGATCCAAGAGGGGTCGTTTTGCCTCTTGAGGTATAAATAGAACCCCCTCCACCCTCATTTCCTCACCATATCTTGAGCTATTGTTATGCTACTGGATTTTCCCCTCATCTCTCTCTCTCTTGTTCATTGTGCTTCCTTCCATTTTGCTCTTGAGAGTGTTGGAGCAACATGTTGCTTCAAGACTCTCCTCTTGAGTAATAGAAAGACTTTGGAGGATTTGAAGAAACAAAGAGTATTTTCTTGTTGATTCTTGCTACTATTGAGGTGATCTTGTTCTATTCTTCTCTCTCATGCTTGCTTCAAGTTTATAGATCTAGAGTAGAAGCTTCAAGCAAAATATTTTGTTTGGATAGATTTGTGGTAGTATTATCATAGATCTAGTGAAGTGTTTATTTGGGTATTGCAAAGTAGTTTGTTTTACCATATAGATCTACTCACATTCTATCTATTTTTGTAGCTTCTCTCTCAACTTTTGTAGGTTTACCTCTAGGGTTTTATTGGGCTAGCCTCAAGGAAGAGTCTATTCTTAAAACCTACCTAAAACTCCATATGCTTTTCAGATCTGATTTCTTTGCTCATTCTTTCAATATTTCAGTTTGCTAACAATCATAGATAGGTCACCTAAAATATATTTTTACTTGGAATTTTATGCGAAAAATTTCTGCCTAAAAAACATAAATTTTTCTTAACTTTTCTTGTTGTGTGCAGCACTTCCAGCAAGCAATAGCTTGCTGGTTTTTGCAGGTTCTTACCAGGTCAAGGGGTTATGCTGCCCAAAATTGGTCACACAACACTCCAAAAGTATCTCCATTGAGTGGGTAACGAAAACTCACCTTTCCCTTCTCTTTCTAGCATTTCTAAAGTCATTCTCTTGCTTCAAAACCCTCTTTGGCACAACAAAGGTAGGCTTGCCTCCACCTTGTGCCGTTGTGAGTGGTTAGTTTCTTGCTTTTCTTTTCAAGTTGTGTCTCATAACTGCCTACACCTTGGGTGAGACATCCCCAATATCGTATGGCTAGATTAGTAATGTGTTTATGATTTGCTTATGCTCATATGTCTAAAATTCTCTAGAGGTAGATATCATGCACATACTAGATCTTAGTTTAAGCCCTTGGGGCATAATCTTACATGCTATAATCTTTCAAGTTTCATAACACATGTTCTAATGCAATATCATATGATTTAATGCAATGATGGTGGTTTAAGAAATAATCCTTTTAACTTGCAAATAACTCATCTTTAAGGCCATTTGCCATCTTCTAAGTTTGAAGTATATGTGTGGCATGTTTATGGTGTAGGGATACATTCTTATTTCAGCAAGTACTTTTCATTTCTTGGCACATTTTCTTAATGCAATAATACTCATGGTTAAGTGGTGATGAGCTAAAGCATTTTCTCCTTTCTTTGGCAAGATTTTCTTGCCCTTTCATAGCACTCTTTTCATACAAGTTTGCACATGTTTATGGTTAAGTAAATGATGATGGAGTAGCTCTTTTATTTCAGCTTTCTTTCACATGGTTCATATGTGTCTACATGCTTAATTTTCGTGATCTATAACACATCTTTTGGAGCTGAATAAGTTTCGGTTTTGACACTTTTTTATCTTTTTAAGGCAGCTAAAAGTCATCAAAACACTCTCAAACACATCAAAATACTTAGTCCATAGGTACAACAACTTAATAGACTTAATAGGACACCTTAATTCACCATCTTCGCCATCTAAAACGGGGTTTGAGGAATGCAACAGAAGGTGCTAGGCCGGGGACGGTCTCACGGCCGCGACGTCCTTTTCGGGAAGTACTCGGATCTTAGGGTTGACCTGTGAAGCTAGGGTAGGCCTCGTTGCCTTACTTCTTGAGCATCTAGCAACCATTTGGTAATTGGGGGAGGAGGGTTTTGGTTTGACACTTAGTTAGGGTAATTAAAACTTTTAAAATCTTTAAGAAACCTTTAATCCACTTAGTGTTTTAGGCTTCACTTACATTGGTACATCTTATGGTTCAATACTTGCAAGCACACATTTCTTTTATTTTCACATTGCAAGTCTATCCTTTATTTCTTGTGGATTAATTATCTAAGTGTCAATCTTTTAAGTATTGTGGAGCATTTGTACTTTCAAGCTTTTCATTTCATTGATTAATGCTCTTTATGGTGTGATCCCTCAAGAGATAGCGCATCCCATTTGGAGGCATCATCTTGTTGGACTTTGAGTGCTTGTGGTCGCCATTGAAAAGTAGTCCAATAGAGTAAGTGCTATTGGGGCATGCTTGGCTTAATGTGAATGATCTTCATGTCTTGAATATCTCTTTAAGTTCTACACATTAAAGCACTTGGTTAGCTTGTTTCCTTTGTATTTTGTGTATCTTATATCTCTTGTTCATAATTGTTGTAATATCTTTCATTTATTTTTGTAAGTATTTGTATCTAATTGTGGGATAATTGTATCTTGTAATCTTTGTAGTCACCTTGTAATCGTTTTGTAATTAAACCTCCTTAAACATTAGTTGACCCCTTGCCCAACCTTAGGCACTAGTCTTAGTTGACTTAGGGAAGGGCTTGCTTGACATAAGTAAATCTTGCATCTTGCAGTGCTGCCTTTTGCATCATAGGTTAGTCTTCCCCCCAACCTTGTAACTAATTAAAACCAACTCCTAGACATAACGTTAATCATATCTAGTAACTAGGGTCTACCCCCCTTGGCTTCCCTAGGAGTAAGCCTAGACGGAAGAGGTTCATGCCAAAGTGACAGCGTGGGCTTTGAACCTAGGCATTGTGCCTCCAAGGACACACTAAGTGAGATGGACTTTGCTCACATTTGCAAGTGTGTATTAGGAAGGCAACAAGTAGCGCACCACTTAACCAAGAAATACCAAGAGATAGACCAAAACCCTCCTTGACGTCACCCCCAGTTAGATCAGTTTCTCCTCCAAGACTTGCGCAGTTAGAGCTGGTTGGTGAGTGTAGCCAAATGAGGCACTGGCCTCTCTTATAAATAGTGGTCTGGCCAGCCTATAATTAGGTCTGGGCCGCCCTGTCACTTTACCCTCTTAATTTACATTTAACTGTCAAGGCACAAAAGGGCTGACTTTTCCAAAGGCACAATAGGGCCTAATTAATAAACATAATATAATAATATTATTCAACATTCCCTCTTAGGTAGAATATTCTTTGAAGTTACAATATTTCAACACTCCCCTTAACAAGAAGGGTATTCTACTGACAACATCAATAACCACTGACTGGACTCAATACATCATCAATAGGAGGGGACATCGTCATCAACATCGGGAACACTATCGATCATATCTATAGGTCATCGAAAGTTTTTCTCATCATCAACATCAGTAGAAACTGAACGTCATCATCATCTGCAGCGTAGAGCTGGAGTAACATCATCATCATCAACAACATGAAGCTGGAACATCAACATTATCAACAACACAAAGCTGGAACAACAACATCAATAGCACGAAGCTGGAACAACAACATCATCAACAACATGAAGCTGGAACATCAACATCTATATGTGGCAACAAAATGAGGCAGGTGCATCAACAACATCTATGGTACTCTGATAGACCGTCTTTATTGGACCTTCAGGATTTGCCTAGGAATCATAAGATTCCCTTGGATATAAAATCCTAACAAGTTACCACGTGGTACTCTGACATATCGTCCTTACCGGACCTTCGGGATCTGCCTAGGAATCATAAGAATCCCTAGGATATAAAATCCTAATTGAGCTACCACTACTAACCACAGCTAGCATATAAATGCATAGGTTCTCTAACAGACCGTCCTTAACGAACCTTTGGGATCTGCCAAGGGATGATCAGTCCCCTAGGATATAAAATCCTAATTGAGCTACCCACTGTTGGTCAAGATACCATAGTATCATCAACATCACTCCCCCTTTCGAGGGAGGTCCTTTCGGACAACACTAAGCTTGTCTTGGAAGTACTCAAACTTCACATGAGACAAAGGCTTAGTCAACACATTTGCAACCTGCTCATCTGTGCCAACATATTGGAGCTTTACAACTCCCTTCTGCACCATGTCATGAATGTAGTGATACCGGATCTCTATGTGCTTCATTTTATCATGGAACATTGGGTTCTCTATCATCTTTATGCAACTCTGGTTATCACATAGAATCATGGTAGCTTCCATCTCCAGATCGAACAGACCTGTCAACAACTTCCGAAGCCATATGGCTTCACAATTGGTGGAACATGCTGCAAAGTACTCCACTTCTACTGTGCTGAGAGCAATACTGGATTGCTTCCTGCTTTGCCACGAAGTCATGGCTGACCCCAAATTGAAACAACTTCCTGAAGTGTTTTTTCTGTCTGAAGCACTTCCAACCCAATCTGAATCAATATAGCCATACAATCTGAAGTCACAGTCTCTAGTATAACACAGGCCATAGTCCAACGTACCCTTAAGGTA
>CBVK0100635844.1:0-11268 GCA_900067695.1 Picea abies
TCTTAAGCCTTGATCTGGCAGTGCCTTCTATTATTCTTAAGATCCATTCATCTATTAAGTGTATGCATGTATTCTAACAAATCTAAAAATTGACAGATCTCACAGAATTATTCATTCATCAACTAACTATTCACATAAAGTAATTATGCAATAAACACATCACATAACATAGGTATTACCATGGTTCACCCCCTCCTGGGCTACATCTACAAAGATTTGGATATTAGGCTATTTTATTATGGTTCTATAATATATGGTGTTGCACACACTATAGTTTCTGATCATACAATCATAAAACAGGGTCCACAACCTCTGTGAGGCTGACTAGATTGCACCAGGCTCCTCAGCCTACCATCCAACCTTATGGATCTATCTACTTGACTCTCCTTCAACTCACATCTTACAAAAAGGTATATGATCTTACAGTCATTCTCCTAGACAAGTAAAACAATGTTCTCTCACATTATGGAACCCCCGACCTAGACCTCCTAGGGACTTATTTATACTTATTTTTGGCTTATCATCCATTACAATCTCTTACAAACTTATTTATACTTATTTTTGGCTTATCATCCATTACAATCTCTTACAAAAACCCTATCCCTAATGTGGTTAGGTTTTCCTAGATGCGCGACTTGCATGCTTTCCTTCTTTGCATGTTGCTTTCCCTCGCACGTGTTGTTTTTCCTTCTAGATGTACTTTTCTAATTTAAGCTATACTTTCCAAAATTGGATTCTTCCTCAAAATCGGTCTGCGCCCAACAAGTATGGTCGATGATAGAAAACATTTCAAGTTTTCTAGAGTGTGACACTTTGATATATATTTATTCCATATAATTAACTTTCTTTTCATGGTAAGAAACCTATGTAGGCACAATATTAAGTGCATAGATGAATGGAGACTTGGTAACAAGTATGGCATGGTATGTGCAAATTCATGATGTGAGCCTTGTTGAGGAGCTTGGCCTATACAATAATAATCTAAGTAGCAAAATACATACTTTGATTGCAAGGCTGCAACATTTACATTTCTTGAGTCTATCTAGTAGGAAACTATCTTGTTGGAGAAGTTGCACTGGCTCTTAGGATGGAGAGTAGATAAATAATATTGGATTTGACGATGAGCTCTTTGAATGGCACAATACCCCGACATCTCTGTGCAGGAGGAACGGTAAGAGTGTTGGACCTTGGGGGAAATATTTTCAAAGGAACGTTGACACATGAGGTTGGGTGTTGTCCTATGCTTACAAAGAGTGATTATCATAATAATAGTTTGACTGAAACAATACCAAACAATCTAACTATGAAAAAATATTTTGTATTTGGTCATGAAAATGAATGCCTAGAAGGATCCATACCACCAAATCTCGGTTAACAGAGAAACTTCACATTATTAGATATGCCATACAACGAGTTATCAGGAGCCATACCAACCAAGTTTGGAAAACTCTTGAAGCTCAATAGTTTGACTTTATCCTCAAACAAACTCACAAGGAATATACCATCTGAGCTTGGGAATGGCTCCAAAATATTCAAACTGGATCTTAGCAGAAATTCACTTACATGACTGCTTCTTTTTAGTTTGACAAAGTATTAAGTTTAAATTTTAAGAAACAACATTTCAGGACAAATACCAAACTATGTCTCTGGTCTTCAAGAGCGAATACAATTGCAACCATGCGAGAATAAGCTTGAAGGTCATATTCCCTCATCTCAAATAAATTCACGGAGTCTTTTCACTAGTTCTGAATATTAGCAATAACCATTTGAATAGAGGGATGCCACCTCACCATGGTAATTTGAAGTTGCTTCAAAATCTCGATCTATCAAATAATTAACTTTCTAGTATACCTCCTTTAACCTTCAAAGTTGGATGGCATGCTATCTTTAAGTTTTGTAAATTTATCACACAACTAGCTTTCAAGAATGCTTCCAAGTTCCTGGATGGATTTTGGGACAACATCTCCTAGTTTTTCGTGGGAAGTCTGGGTTTGGTTTAACATATAAGCTATACCTTTGCAAGAGTGGAGGAAAATGTTCTCACATAAACCTTACAACACATATAATAATTGTCATTGTTTTTGGTTTGGTTGAACTCTATTTGTAAGCCCCGACACAACATTATTAAGAACCAAGAAGCAAAATTTCAGATTATAACAATTGCCTTCCTTTAGAGTATATTGCAAGGCTTAGGATCTTCACATCCGACTTCAGAGGTTCTCCTTGGGTGTTCCAACCAACTCTCAATTCTTGCATAGACTTCAAATTGCTATATTTCTCCTCCATGAAACAAGCTACATTCATATTATAGAGGTGAAAGCAACAAATGGATCATCAACTCAAAACATGGGTCTCTTCACCAGCAGGAGAGGTAGAGAAGTCATGAAAGGAATACCCCCTAAATATTTTCCCCGTGGTTGGTAAGTGGGTGCATTCAAGCCACCCCATTGCGGATCGATGAAACTAATTAAATTAATTTAAAAAATTGTAGCAGAGACTTTATCCAAAGGTGGAAAAACCTATGGCAATGAGGACAATCATGGCTATTATATTTCAATAAGCATGTTGAAATGGGTATGTAAGGGGGTAGAATTTCACTCATGCCAGATGCTTTTGAGTTTTGGGTCATTAACCTATTTCCTTATGTTTAAGGAAGATGAGTTGACCATGTTTCCTTATGTCTAAGAAAGACGAGTTGATCAATCAGAAGAAGTTTTGCATTGTTTCAGCCTAGATAATATCTAAAAAAAATCAATGTCCCTTAACACTGTTTCAACCTACATAATATCAAAAAAAAAATCAATGTTCCTTATGGTCATCACTGAGTATACCTCTAATAAAATAGTTAATCCCCGAATGAATGAGGTGTTAAGAATGTGATTGTTTTTGGACTCGGTGCATGGTGAGGATGTGCCCAACTAGATGAAGGGGAAAAGACCAAACAAATCAAAAGAAATAATAAACAGGTATGAGGAAAACAACACCCAATTTAGTGGGTTAAATGACAAATTTAATGAATATTAATGATGGTATGTTCCCCTTCATCATCTCGTTCACAAGACCAACTATAATATCAACTGCACATGCTCCAACTGATAACAATGCATGGGAGTTTTGGCATTGAATGATAATCCATGAAGGGAGGACGAAAGCTTGTTCCAGTAGAATTATGGTGAGTGGAGAAGATTGACTCTTAGGAAAGGCAAGAGACATTTAATCACTGACACTCTTCGTGCCCTCCAGAAATTCAAAGCGCTATCGAATCTCCTAGTCGACATCAACAACGAGCTTGTGGTAATGGCACCCACTCAGGGTTATCGTTGGGGGAGTGGAACCTAGGTTGACCCATATAGTTCAAGGCACTCAAGTCCTAACTCCTGCCGAAACAGAGTGAAGAGGTATTCTCAAGCTGCGGTAGAGGATTTTCAGGCAGTCACCCTGCCTCAAATCTGCGACCATCTGGAGGAAATTGAGGATGAGATACATTTGGAGCGAAGAATAACTGTATACTGGAAAGTAGATGCAGACATAAGCAGTTGGGTGTATGACTTGGGAAATTCCAAGGCTCACAACACTAAGAACTAGAAGACCATCGACCTGCATTGGCAGCTCAAAACGCTAATGGGGAAGATCCTACAGAACCGAGAGGATGGCATGATAAAATCCTTCTGCAATTGGACGAGATTCATTTGTTGATAAAATAGATCTTCACCAAGATCCCACCTTCAAACATGCCTCCTACCAACCCGACTTTGACATCCCCACAACAAGGGGTTCCTGAGCTGCCTCGGGAATCAGATGAAGTGTCACGAGAATAACCTCCAGTATATTTAAGATTTTGTTTATTTTAATGATGATAGGCAATAAAAGCTATCCTATAACACAACACCATGGTAATGGGAATATGAAAAAGGACACTAGAAAGTGGTGTGACTTCCACAAAATCCATTGGAACAACACCGATAATGTTGCTCGAAACAGTCATTGGTGGCCAAGCTCAAAGAAAAAGAATCGATCACTGACTCATACCATAATTCAAAAAACAATAAAATGATATAGATCATTGATGCATAACCCAATGCTACCATTGAGACCACAAAAATCCAACCAGAAGAACCAAAGGATCTTGAGGAGGGGGAGCGCATCTTCCATTCATAGATGTGGGTGAAGGGGACCCCACTACATTTCATTGTTGATAGCAGAATCCAAAAGAAACTAATCTAAAAAGAGGTCATCAAGTAGTTGGATTTATCGACAACACCACACCCACAACCATATAACATCGGGTGGCTTCACCATGGATGGGATCTATGTGTCATCCAACAGTGTTTCTTGTCCTATGACATCAATCTCTTCAAGGATGAGGTACTGTGTGATGTTTCCCCACTGGAAATCTGTGGTGTTCTTTTAGGCCAGCCATATATGTGGAAGCGTCATTTTGTTTATGAATCTCGACCCCGAGTGTCATTTATACTTTAGGGGATTATCTCTACAGGAAACCAGAGGTAGTTCCAATTACTATCTCGGTGAAACAACGTCATAAAGTAATATCTCATACCAAAAAAATTATCCTCTTCACGATCCATTCAGAAGGTGAACAGAGGGACAATGCAACCATTACAGCCTCGACCCAAGACCTTTCTACCCAACAGAAGGAGGTTGAAAATATTGTAGAAGAGCACAAATCTATTCTTAATTCATCTGCAGGGGTGCCTCCACACTACCCAATCAAGCAAAGTTATAACAAATCCCTCCACAACTCTATTGAACATAGCCCTTTTCATGTGTGCTTGGGGTTCTAGCCATTCACCCCCATCGACATAAATTTTCCTATTGCAACTGCATAGGAAGACTCCTCCCATGCTCAAACCCAGTATGATCGAGAAACCAAATTTGTTGAACGAATCTAGCACATTCAACAACAGGTTCATGACATTTTGCAGAAAATCAACACCAAGTACAAGCAACAACACGATCAACATCGAGTACCACACAAGTTTTAGGTGGGAGATAAGGTATGGTTGCATTTGCAGAAAGAGCGCCTCGTAGGACCCCATCAAAAGCTACACCCACTTTGATATGGGCCTTACACCATCACCAAGGTTGTGGGTGGGATTTTTTTTGAATTAAGTATCCCTCCTTTCCTTGGATTGCACCTGGTATTTAATGTGGAACTGCTTCGACCATATTTTCCACCTCTTTGCACCTGGTATTTAATGTGGAACTGCTTCGACCATATTTTCCACCTCTCTTGGACACTTTGGACACGGTCGAACACTTGGCCCCTAAATAAATCAATCTTAACTACATTGAACAAGGAAAAGTTGATCGGATCATGGACACCAATATGAAGGGCACCCACCAACAGGACATCCAACTCTATTGGGTCGTCAAAGCAGTGCAGTTTCTTCACGAGGGAAAGTGGCTCACCATGATTCAGATCCAACAGAAGTTTCCCCATCTGATGGATGAACTTGACGTAATGGGTACCATTTATTCCTAAGGTGGGAGGAATGATCTAGGTGGATACTGGTGGCCACCCACATGTTCCATTAATTTAGAATGGTTCCATATCTTGGCAGTGTTTCTACGGTTTTTTCAGGTCGTAAACTTTTGGGGTCGTTTTGAGGCCCTAAAGGACTTTTTTTGGACATTCAGGGGGGTGGGGGTTTCCAACTACATACCTTAGCCCTTGCCAAATGTTGTACTTCTTGGCTAGACCTTTCCAGTGGTATATCAAGTGCCCAAATGGATATCATATGCAAAATTTATGCCCTCGGGAAGTTGGCGTATCAACTACCCCCATTGGGGGCCACAAACATTTTGGCATTTCATCTTATGCGGTTAGGGTTTTCTTGTTATGTTTTATGTTAAAATGCCTTTTGAGCCTCTTTTTAAACATCATCTTCTTGCGAATGCACATAACCATCACATCTCTTCTCAGAGATACACTACCACAATTCTAGCGAGTTCATTTCGCTCTGCATTTTACAGTTCTTGTACATTTCGTTCATTAATAGAAATTGTGTATTATTGTATCTCTGTGTTTCTTGCAATATATTTGTGTATTTCCTTGTTATATATTTGCCTTCATTTTGTTCTTAGCATAATCTGGATCAATCTCATTCATCTTGATCTCTTCTCCCAACATCAATGTTAATTGACTCTTCAGTTCACACATCACTTCCTTGCCCTCTTTGCACCATCATAACTTCCATCCATAACACTACCCACCCCTCCTTCTCTCAGATCTCAAGAACTACCATTAATTGCTACCGCCCTTGGCCAATGCCCATCTACACTAGGACTAGATCCCCTTTGTTCCAACTCCTCTAGTGCTCTACCCACAAAACCATAAACACAACCTTGAGACCTATCCTTAGAATATCTAGAAAAAATAATAAATGAAAAATGTTGGGGGTTACACACTATGAAAGGCTTGAAAAATTATGAAACTCTGAGTTGAACAATCTTACCTTAGGTAGTACCATAATTCTAGCCAACTCCAATCACCTCCAAGCAACGAATGCAATAAATATTTTTCCCTGCACTAAACTCTCCCCACATATACCACTCTAGAAGCCAATGGTACATACGAAACTAAATGAGCACTAATGAAAGGCCTAAAAAGTTTTGTCCCTCCACTAGAAGACATTTTTACCCTTATTTACATGCATGGATAAAGTTTATTTTACACTAGAGGATGGAGTCATGGAGCTAGACAAAAGACCCCTACCCTGGAGCACCTAGAGAAGACCAAATTTGGAACCCCTCAAAGGGGTTCTCTAAATAATATACCAAGTCTTTCACCACCTTCCACCAAAATAATTTCAACATATACTTATGATTTATTTTTTTATTTTTTCTCTAATTTTCTTTTAAATATGTTGTTTTTATCTTTTTATTTTAGTAAAATACATTTTTTTACTTTAATTTTTTTTAATTATAAATAAAATAGAAATCATTTTTTTTCATGGTTTTTTTAATCCTCTAAAAGTTATTTAAGAAAAAAAATAGTGATATTGGCGGTATTGTTATACAAAAAAACTTTGAAAATTATTAAAATCTCAACCTTCCAAAAAGGTGCTTGTGGAGTGTTGTTGATGATGATTGCCATTGTCCATTGAGACCGACTTTGTTCAATGGGACCTTTAGGAAAAATGATAAGGAATTAATTGATTTTATTTAATAACATTTTTTTCTATGATGAATGAAATTGGAGAGAAATTTTCATAAATCTCCATAGTTCTAGTAAGATAACATGTTCTAAAAATCGTAGCATTAAAAATATTTTAAAATTGAGATATAATGTGAGTATACATATGACATATTAAGAGAAAGTGATTTTCATCCTCCAACTTCTTACTATCACAAAAATGACAAATTCTTTCATCGCACGACATTTTAGGATTTGTTCAATGTCATATTCACTAATGAGCTTGTGAGAGTTTGTTCTTATTTGAACAATGTTGTTTTTCTCTTAATTTTCTCTTGTCTCTTATTTAATCATTTCACCACAATTTTAGTTTAAATTTAGATGTGATAATATTTTTAATGGTATCAATATTCTATAGAGTGCCTCCTATTTTAGTCTCTAATGGTTTAGGCAAGAATTAGAATCTTTGTGACATCACCTTTTAAGTTGTAGGTGGCTTTCACTGGAGTTTGAAGCAATCCTAAGAAACCTCTTGTCATTCACAATTAGTTATATTATGCTTGTATATTAGGTACCTAGTCATAGCCATACTCTTAATTGGTGAATGACCAACTTGAAAGAGGAGGATTATGTGGGGTGTATTTCTCTTAATTTTAAGAGTGTAAATTATAAAATGCTTCTAGATTTGCTATATTTTCCTCCAAGATTCTCTAGAGATATTGCAACTCGAAACTTCACATCCATATAAAATCAAATGAGTAACAAGAGTCTCAAAGAGAATTTTGTTTCTTCCTAGAACAAAAAATCTATATATTTACAGTGGTTTTCAATACCAAAATAGGCTTTACGTCATCCATTAATCATTTTCTCAATGCTATATTAGTTTCAGTTAAGCATATGATCAAGGTCAACTCCAATATATTTGTATGAGTTAACTTCTTCTAAGTTGTTATTGTTATACATGAAAGTAGTGTAAGTTATGTTTTTGGATTTACAGTACCAACTTTTTAGGCCATGGTTTTAAAAATGTTGTAATTTTAACCCCCCTGTTAATGGTGCTACTAGTAGCACCACTTTTTTATTGGAGAATTTATATTAAGGTTCTACTTGCAACAATACTGGTTTTTAACGCCATAGTTTCATAAAAGTTGTACTTTTAACCCCAAAAAAAGGGTGTTATTGATGGAACCACTTTTAAATTTGGGGGTTTATGATTTAAAAATTTTAAAAGGATTTTCTTAGCAACATTATGCATTTTAGGGCCATGGTTGTAAAATGTTGTACCCTTAAAAAAATGATGTTACTGCTAGCACCTATTTTCCATTCAAGGGTCTATTTTGAGGTTTTTATGCAAAATTATGGGGTTTAAAGGCTAGAGTTCTCGTTTTGAGGTTACAATTGTCATCAAGCTGGTATTTATGTGCAAACATAGTCAATGATGATTGTAATTAGTAATATATAATAATTATTAATATTATTGATAAATAAAAATAATAGTTATTAATTATATTATGATTTAATTTAAGGTCATAGCCTAGACAAACACCAAATTGATATATGAGACACCTTTGTTTATGGGACAATGGACTCCCTTTGTGCAATGAATTGATATATGAGACACTTTTGTTTATGGGACAATGGAATCCCTTTGTGCAATGAATCACTTTTTTTTAAGTGACACCTCTTGAGAAACTTGTCAAGTACTTCCCAGGGTAAACTGGATTTGTCAAAAGCTCAACAATTTTCAACATAGGGCTCAAGGCCATTGCAACAATATACTTGTCAAGAGCTCAACATGTCACTTGCAAGAATTGAACCTAGGCAGGGAGGATAACAATCATTCCTCCCAACCACCTTAGTTAGATCTAATTGACACTTAAACGACACGTAAAATGGGGTAAGTGACATAAGAAATTACTTGAACTAGTAAATTATGTGTTGTTTTATCTATTGTTTAATCGATTAAAACCGTGTCAAGTTAAAATGATTGCTAAATATGGGTACATTCAATTCTAAATATTTATCATTTCTATGATTTTTTTTCAAGCACTTTTAAAAACCAGTATTGTTTTCCAACACTAATAATCTAAGTAGAAAAATACATACTTTGATTGCAAGGCTGCAACATTTACATTCCCTCAGTCTAGCAGGTACTCTCTGAATGGCACAATACCCTGACATCTCTGTGCAGGAGGAACGCTAAGAGTGTTGGACCCTGGGGGCAATATTTTCAAAGGAACGTTGACACATGAGATTGGGTGTCGTCCTATGCTTAGAAAGAGTGATTATCACAATAATAGTTCGAGTGTCCAACAATACCAAACAATCTAACTAAGAACAAAGATTTTGTATTTGGACATGAAAATGAATGCCTAGAAGGATCCATACCAGCGAATCCCGGTCTTTAGAGAAGCTACATTCATATTATAGAGGTGAAAGCATCAAATGAATCATCAACTCAAAGCAAGGTCATCTTCACCAACGAGAGAGGTAGAAAAGTCAAGAAAGGCATACCCCCTAAAACCTATCCATGTGGTTGGTAAGTGGGTGCATTCAAGCCACCCCACTGCGGACCGATGAAACTAAATAAATTAATTTAAAAATTGTGGTAGAGACTTTTTTCAAAGGTGGCAAAACCTATGGCAATGAAGCCACGCCACTTGAAATAACCCATTGATAATCTGTAAGGGGGCAGATTTTCACTCGTGCCAGAAGCTTTTGGGTTTTGGGCCATTAACCTGTTTCCTTATATTTAAGAAAAACGAGTTGATCGATCAGATCAAAGAAAGTTTTGCATAGTTTCAACCTAGATAATATCTTTAAAAAAATCAATATCCCTTATCCCTTATAGTGATCACCAAGACTACGTCTAATAGATTTATGTACTTTCTAGTAACATTTAGGGTTAATCCCCAAATGAAATGTTAGAGATGCACGGATTTTGGAGTGGGTGCTGGTGAGGACATGTCCAACTGGCGGAAGGGGCAAAGACCGGACAACTCCAAAGCAATAATAAAGAGGTATTAGGGAAACAACGTCCAATTCAATGGGTTAAATGACAAATTTAATGAAGATTAATGATGGTATGTGCCCCTTCATCATCTCGTTGAGCAGCTATGATATCCACCACCCGCGCTCCAACTGATAGCAGCGTATGGGAGTTTTGGCATTGAGTGATACTCCATGAAGGGAGGGCGAAAGCTTGTTCCAATAGAACTATGGTGAGTGGAGAAGATCGACTCAGGCAAGGCAAGAGATATTTAATCATCGACACTCTTCGTGCCCTCCAGACATTCAAAGCGCTATCGGCTCTCCGGGTCGACAACAGCAGCGAGCTTGTGGTAATGGCGCCCACTTAGGGTTATCGTTGGCGGAGTGGAACCTAGGCCGACCCATCTAGTTCAAGGCACTCAAGTCCTAACTCCTTCAAAACCAGAGTGCAGAGGGACGCTCAAGCTGCGGTAGAGGATTTCCAGGCGGTCACCTCGCCTCAAATCCGCGACCATCTGGAGGAAATTGAAGATGAGATACATTTGGAGCAAAGCATAACTGTGGACTGGGAAGTAGATGCAGACATAAGCAGTTGGGTATTTGACGTGGGCAATTCCAGGGCTCGCGACACTAAGAACTAGAAGACCATCGACCTGCACTAGCAGCTCAAAACGCTAATGGGGAAGATCCTGCAGGACCGAGAGGATGGCATGATAAAACCCTTCTGCAATTGGACGAGGTGAGGATGGCATATGATAAAATCCTTCTGCAATTGGACGAGGTTCATTTGTTGATCAAATAGATCTTGACCGTGCTCCCGCCTTCACATATGCCGCCTACCAACCCGACTTTGAAAGCTGCCTCGGGAATCAGATGAAGTGCCACCAGAATACTCTCCAGTATATTCAAGATTTTGTTTATTTTAATGAAGATAGGCAATAGAAGCTATCTTATAGCCTCCACGAAAGCTACAGATCTGAATTTGAGTAAGTGTATAGTTAGCAGGGTGTAAAACATCGGGTATCACAGCCTTGTTAAACGGCAGACTAAATCTGGATATTTTCAAGGTACTTTTGACAACTTGGGGATGTAGCTCAGATGGTAGAGCGCTCGCTTAGCAT
>CBVK0100635845.1:0-11268 GCA_900067695.1 Picea abies
GCTTGTTGACTAAGTATTTCAATGCAGAATGATCAGTGAACATCTTAAAATGTCCTCCCAGCAAATAGTGTCGAAAATTCTACAGCGCATATACCATAGCCAAGCCTTCTCTTTCAGTCGTAGTATAGTTCTTTTCAGCTGTAGAAAGCTTCCTGCTTGCAAAAGCTATGGGGTGGTCAATGTCTCCTGCACCTGGTTGCGCTAAAACTGCTCCTAAGGCAATGGACAAAGCATCAACATGAACATTGAACTCCTTACTCCAATCTGGAAAAACCAAGATAGGCGCAGTAACCATTTTTTTCTCTGATGTGTCGAAGCTCTTCTGGCATTCTTCTGTCCATTGGAACTTACTATCTTCCTTTAATAGCTTCTCCATAGGTGTTGTTATTTGTGCATAACCCTTAATAAACTTCCTATAGTATCCAGTGTGTCCCAATGCAATGCGCAGCTCTCTAACCGAAGTAGGGGGGGTAGATCGACAATGATAGCAATCTTGGAAGGATCTACCAACAATCCCTGTTTACACACAATAAGCCCTAGCAACACTCCAAAGGGTGAAAAGAAGATACACTTTTTCAGATTCAGGGCAATCTAACATTGCCTACACTTATCTAACATTATTCTCAAGCATTCAATATGATCTTTCATTAGGCTAAAAACAGTCCAATCATCAAAGTATGCTTCCAAGAACTTGTGTAAAAAGTCCTTAAGTGCTTCGACCACCACCCTAAAAAAGATGGCTGGTATATTCTTCAAGCCAAAAGGCATCACAATGTACTGAAAAGAACCCCATTCTGTTGCAAATGTGGTCTTATGTCGATCTTCCTTAGCAATTTTGATCTAGTGATAACAAAATCCATCTGTGAATGAGTAGACCTCCTATCCTCCTACATTATCTAGAACTTCATCAATAAAGGGTGTAGGAAAGGGGTCATGTAGGCATGCATCATTCAGTTTGCTTAAATCTACACAAATTCTAATTTCTCCTGACTTCTTATCTTGGACCACCATAGGGCTGATCCATTCAGATTCTTCGACTTGTTCTATGAATCCTGCTTCCAGCACTCTATCTAGTTCAATCTTAACTTTTTGCTTATATTTGGGATTCAGTCTGTAGGGTCTCTGCTTGATGGGTCTTGCATCTGGTCTCAAGCGGATCTTCATTTCTCCCATGGGACCTTTAATGCCCTTCATGTCTGTGAACTTGGCTAGAAACAAATCCTAATATTCATGCAATATCTCTATGATCTTGCTAATAGTAACATCATCCCAATAGTCTCCAACATTTGTTAACTTAGGTGTTTGCTCGGTTCCAATATTAACCTTCTTAATTTTAATGGGTTGTCCAACAAAGGGTGATTCAGTCTGTAGGGTCTCTGCTTGATGGGTCTTGCATCTGGTCTCAAGCGGATCTTCATTTCTCCCATGGGACCTTTAATGCCCTTCATGTCTGTGAACTTGGCTAGAAACAAATCCTAATATTCATGCAATATCTCTATGATCTTGCTAATAGTAACATCATCCCAATAGTCTCCAACATTTGTTAACTTAGGTGTTTGCTCGGTTCCAATATTAACCTTCTTAATTTTAATGGGTTGTCCAACAAAGGGTAATTCAATCCCTGGCCCTTCTATGTCTCTTTGTCCTTCAGATTCTAAAATGTTTACATCCCTCGGGTTATCATCCTCATCAGCATTAATATTGTAGCACTCCTGTAACTGTTGAAGAGGCGCAGTCCATTCATCTTTTTTTTGACTAAGAGGGGGGTTAGGTGCCTCCTTAAAGACCTTCTGTCTTATGATTTATAAAGCCTGAACTATTGTAGGGTACTGACTTTCAAATAAGAAGGTAGCTATAAAGTTCTGAGTCATACTGTACCAATCTATAGTGACGAAGCGCAGTTCTGCTTGAAGATAACAGTTGATAAGTGTAGTGTCCAATGTGTTAATGAACTTATGTACCCACTGGTCTTTAGGAATGTTGCTCCAGGCCTCCTCACAACTTCGCATATGGTCCTTAGGACAACTCTGACCTGTGTAACGAACTTTGCATCCTTCAGCTTGGTCTGAAAAGCGCGTTGTCAGTAAGGTGTGACATTGTACCCATTCTATGATGTTCTTCTTGTGTGTTCCCCACCATCTAGCTAGTGTAGCTTTCAAGGCTTCATCCAGTGCCAACATCCTCTGTTTTACTAGTACAATTTTTTCAAATTCAACTAGAAATGTCCCTAAATGATTCAAGCCATCAAATGCTGGAAGATTACTTACTTCTGTGACAATCTAGTGAACTTCTTTGGTCAATCTGGCACACCTTCGGATAGAGACTTCATACATTCTGTTTTGCTAGTTTTCCAATGCTTCCTCTGAATCTGATGAAAGTGCACTTTCACTTCGCCAGCTGAGATTTCCATCTATTGTAGGATTAATGTAATATTGTTGTCTTGCTATCAGTTTGTAGATGTTCTCTAGCTCATATGCGTGGTCTTATTCCCTGATGGGTTCTATGTATCTGCAACCTTCATCTGAGTCTAGAGGTGGAAAGAACTTAAGGCCATTACCTTTGAATGTCATTCTTCTCTTCTTTAGGTCAACAATAGTTGAATTGTTGAAATCTCAATCAATTCCTAACAATGCACGATAAGGACAACTGTCATCAACAATATCAATCACTTCAAAGTCTACAAATGTCCTTACCCCATCAATGTCTACAGGGACATTCTCTAGTCTTTCAAAGGGGCTCACCTCTTGTTGATTAGCCATTCTAAGCCTGATAGGGGAGTAAATCAATCTAGGTTTTCCTAGTAGTGCCCAAGTCTTCTTTGTCATAACATTTACTTATGATCCCAAGTCGAGGACCACATATTCCATGTCGTAGTCTCCAATCTGAGCACTAAGGTGTAATTCCTTGTTTTTCCTTCTTTTCCTTGATACTTGGTTCACATCTCTACTTAGCATAGGGTCTATTCTTCCAATTTCATGTTGTCTTACTAGGTGTTGTAATTCTTGCACATATTTTTCATCTTTAATCAAATTGATACGCGTGTATAAGAAGTCCATAATCTTGCTTACCTCTTTTCCTTTTTTAGCTAAGACAAACTGATCAAATTTTGGTGGCATTTCTCATTCCCTTACTTATGGTTGTACTTTAGATGAAGAAGCTTGTTCTCCTACAAATTATTTCCTTACTTCCTCAAAAGTATGCCTCTCTCTTCGTGGATCAAACAATTGTTCCTTATCTACATCTCTTTTTATCCTTGATCCTTCTGTAGTCTTTCCTAGAGTCACCCTATCTTCTCCTGTAACAGTGCCTCCTCTAGTAATAACAATGACTTTGGGGTACTCACTATGAGGTTCTACTGATATCAACTAGACTTGTTGGTTTCCTCCTCATCTCTCCTGGATTTTAGCTAACAATAATGGACATTCTTCGATGACATGATTAGATGAATTATAGTAGTTGCAAGTAGTACAAGGGTTATGAAAATCCCTTGCCAAATTTCCAGCCTATGCACAGTTATAGAAAATTATCTGACCTCTCCCTCAACCCATACCTCCTCCTCGTCCTCTTCCTCGGAATCCACCATGAGGGTTGAAGTTTCCTCTTCCTAGGGAGTTGAACGCACATTATTTACTTCTTGTTGTACTTCTCCTTGAATTTTATAGGTATTCCTTTATCTTTCATGCATGAGATCGTAAGCCCTATAATCCTTCTTATCATGCCCCACATATTTACAGAATGTGCAGTAAATATTGGTAGGTGTCTGGACATAATTTTTCATATAATAACATTCACCAGGGTGATGTCTAGTTCTACATACCTCAAACCAGGGTACAATAGCCTGCTTCAAAGTATTAGGTGCTCCAGAGGCCAAGTATTCATGAAATAGGGGAAAGTGCTCTTTCTCATGGCCTTCTGATTTACATATGATACACCATATATCTTCTCTTTTATCTTTTCCTTTATCTTTCTTCATTTCTTCCACCTGTAAAGATAAACTAGTTAATTTATTTAAATCTAGTTCATACCTAGACTAGATTCTCCTACAGGGGTTTCTTCTAATTTCATCGTGATATCTAGTGCTTCAGCCTACGAAGCGAACTTCTGTTCCATCAGAGGAACTCTGATATGTGGTAGGAGGGTAGCGATGAACCATTCTTTATTCTGTTCATCTCAAATCTGAAAACTTAAATGACCTGTTAGGGTCTTAAACCTCTGATCAAATTCCCAAACAGGTTCATTTACTGTCTTCTTGATCTCCTTCAACTCTATAATACACTGTGACTCTGACTTAGGCTTCTTGAACTCTGCACTCAAAGCAGTCTTAATGTCATTCAACAGTTTAGGTTGTCCGGGTCCTGAAGAAAACTTCATATACCAGCTTAGTGAGCGATCCCTCAAGGTAGTACTGAACTGATCTCTCTTAAGAGCTTCATCAGTGACTTGCTTAATGCTCCATACAACTTCTCATAGGAACTAGTGCTGATCAGGATCCTTGAATTCGTCTCCTCTAAAAATGGGTAACCTCATTTCATCTGCCATAGATCTTCCTTGGTTTCTCGACTGAGTATGTACTAAGCTAGTTGTAATGGTACTCTGATTTCTATGAATACTCTAGTTACTTTGGTTACTTAATGCTGCTAAAACAACAGGAGGAGTTATAATACTTACTTCAACAGTAGGCGCATTTCTTGAAGTTTCTATCTCTCCTCGGAGAAGTTCTTCAAATCCTACTTCCTCTGTTTTTGTGGACTTTGAATACTCTTCGTCTGTTAGATCTAATTCTTCTCCACTGTAGAATCCCTCGTCTTCATATTTCTTAAATAGGTTTGCAAGAGGAACCTCTCTAAAAGGTCTCCCACTGTGCATGAGTCTAGCCTCTATGTCATTGTCGCTATCTGAATTCTTGAACATTAACTTCACTGTATCTTTAGGATATTCTTCTCATGCAATAGAATTTTAATATTTAGTTTCAATAAGTGTAGAAACTTCCCTCTAGGTCTATTAAAGAAATACCTCTCTTCTTGACTATATGATTCTACTCTGTCAATAGAAAAATCAATGATGTATCCTCCAATAGTGTTGTCAAAAAGAGATCCACTTCTCTGGACACAACGTTATCGACTCTCTTGAATTTCATGATCAATGCTACTGTCCAAACCATAGGTGGTCTAGATATGATCTCAAACTCAGTATTTTCTAATCTGGCTAACCACTCGTATAACTCCTTATGAACTCCTCCAAAGAAAATATTGTGTATGTCGGTAAAGATGTACCTTCCCAACCAGTCTTCTGTACTAATGCTAGGGTTATTTTTCTGAGCTTCGGTGAAGTCCCTTTCTTGTTATTATATCCACTTCTAAATATTTGTCTTTGATGGAAACCACCTTGACATTCCCTCAAGAAGATCTCGGTCCTGACAACATAAAAAATTTGTTGGCATAGGGGTAGACCAAGGGTTCAAATCTTACAGTGCACCAAAAAACCCTAACTATTGGCCCTTTCGGTAACACCTGTGAAGCATATGCAGTCTCACCCGAAGTAGCAATAGGGGGTTGCAGGACATAGGTGTCTACAACTAGAGGAAATGCAAAGTGATTCCAAAACACAACGAAAACCAATCTAGAAATTATCTACCACTCTTAATCTTACTTCGCAAGTTATATATTTGATCTAACACAACAATGTAGTAACAATATATCAAATAATAAACAACACAGCATCAACCACAAAGATAATAATATATACATGGTTCACCCTCTCCCTAAGGATACATCCACAAAACTGCATTTCTTGATATATTAGATGAAAACATACATTTCTATCTATGCACTTAGCTGCATATATTCTCTCTTTCTCTCTTTCTCTTTCCTCCCTGCACACCCAGCTGCAGGGTTGATCTTCACACCTAGATAAAGATCTAGAATACAGACTCAATATTGCTTTCAACAACAGTAATAGCAACAATAATGACTAACAACAAAAATTGAGCCACAAAAATAATAATACGAACGAACCCCCTCCCAAGTATTATAGGCTTTTATTTATACATTACATGACTCTCATACAAACTTAGAATGAAGTCTAGGTGTCAAAACCCTAGGTCAAAAACCCTAGGTCCACTTGACCCGTATTTTCAGGGATTTGCCAGCCCGTTCCTCCTTCTTCTTCCTCTTGCTGAGTTGTCCACAATTTGTCTTCTTTGATGCTTTAGATTCCTTGATCTTCTCTTCCAACGACTATCTTTTCCTTTACTTCGCTCCTTCTTTTATTCCACTTCAACCCCTCCTTGGTCTTTGTTCATTCTGCGCAGTTCGTACTTTTCCTTTCTTCCTTAATCTTTTCTTTCTTACATAACCAAGGGCCAACATCATGCAATAAATGATTTAGAGGAATTACTGGAAAATCATAGGCTCTTAGCCATGGACATAGCGCTCAAGGAAACACTTGGAAGATGGTGGGGTGCGCACAAAGAAACAGTTAAGGAATGGTACCAATGTAAGAAACTATCGCACATTATATTTGACGTAGAGTAGGGAAGCAATGAAATTCATAAATACGATGGACAGGGGACACCAGTAGAACACTTGGAGAAGTGCAGGACATTACGGAGGATGACACCACCAGAGGAATGGCCTCATCACTTCATCCGCACATTTGAAGGAATTCCAACAAATTGGTATGTAGACCAAGAAATGCACAGAGGCACTACAGAATGGATCGCATTATCTTAATTTTTATAGTCACTTTCTCATTTGAACATGAGAACTCCAACATGGATTTAGCACTCAAACATATAAGGGGGGTGATATTTAGTGATGAACCAAAGGTTGAAATCATG
This sequence comes from Picea abies, assembly GCA_900067695.1. Classification (NCBI taxonomy): domain Eukaryota; kingdom Viridiplantae; phylum Streptophyta; class Pinopsida; order Pinales; family Pinaceae; genus Picea; species Picea abies. Next base: position 6,839 of record CBVK0100635845.1, read on the forward strand.
ACATAGTATCAACAACAGAAAAAACAGACAGTGAAAGAACTATTGTCATGCTACCATGTGCAGGAAGAAGCACAAGATGAAGATGATCTGCACAACATTCATATTACAAAAGTTGAAGGTGAAAGAGAGGTCGAAGTTACATCTCTAGAATCAGAAGTGTTTGTTGCACCAATCAAGGTGAAGAAAGTCAACATTGGGACAACTGAGAATCCCAAAATGGCCAGCATTGGGGACTACTGGGATGAGCAAATAGTAAAAATAATAATAGAGTTAATGCATGAATACAATATGAAAGGCATAGTAGGAGAGCTAGGAGAGATGAAGATACCTCTCAAACCAGAGGCTAGATCTTTCAGATAGAAACCTTATAGACTAAATCCAATATATAATCAGAAATTGAAAGTAGAAATCTATAGAATGTTGGAAGTTGGCATCATAGAACCAGTGGAGGAATCTAAATGGATAATCCCTATGGTATTCCAAAAGAAGAAGCGAGGCATTAGGATATATGTAGACCTAACAAATTTGAATTATGCTTTCCTACATGACCCTTTTCCTACCTCTTTTACTGATTAAGTCGTAGATAATGTGGGAGGGTAGGAAGCATATTCATTTAGAGATGGATTCTTAGGATACCACCAAATCAAAATATCTCCAAAAGATAGGTACAAGACTACCTTTGCTACAGAATGGGGATCGTACCAGTACAAAGTCATGCCTTTTGGGATGAAGAATGCACCAGTTATATTCTCAAGGGTAGACATAGTTTCTTTTAAGGAGTTCATACATCAATTTTTAGAAGTGTATCTAGATTATTGGACCGTATATAGTCCATTAAAATACCATGTGGAAGTGTTAAGGATGATGTTGGAAATATACAGTTAGTGTCATATATCATTGAATATCAAGAAGTGCATCTTTGGGACACCATTTGGAATATTATTGGGCCATGTAGTATGTAAACAAGGATTTCTAGTTGATCCGACCAAGATTGTAGTCATTGCCAACTTACCACCACCAAAATCATTGTGCCAGTTGAGAGAAACATTGAGACACACAGGTTACTACAAAATTTTTATAAAAGGTTATAAGAAGATTAATGTGCCAATGTAAAAACTGCTAAAGAAGGATATCAAATTTTAGTGGAATGAGGACTGTCAGCAAGGGTTGGACACCCTAAAATAAAATATGTTCACAACACCTATACTAGTATTCCCAGATTGGGAAAAAACTTTTCATGTGTATGTAGATGCATCAAATATAGCACTCGGAGCAATTCTGGTGCAGCCAGGAGCAGGAGATACGACCAAGATTGCAGTCATTGTCAAATTACCACCACCAAAATTAGTGCAAATATTCTCCTTACTATCAGAATCATAGTAGAACTACAATACTTCAAAAAGAGAAGGAATAGATATGGTCTATTCACTTCATAAGTTCATACATTACTTACTGGGAAAACACTTTAAGATGTTCACATATCATTCAACCCTCAAATAGTTAGTCAACAATCCAGTGTTGGGGGGGAGGATATGTAGATGGATGTTTTTATTTCAAGAATTTTGAAGTGATAGTCAAGCCAGGGAAGATAAATGAAGGACCTGATCACCTGTCAAGGGTCACTAATGGAGAGGAATATACCAACTTGGAAGACAACTTCTCTGATGAACAATTGTTTTTAGTACAAATAGCTAATGAATAATTTTTTGATATTGTTGAATACTTGAGTATATGGGTTGCACCACAAGAGTTTAAAACTGCACAGAAGAAAAAAATGGTAGTCAGAGCTACAGACTATCAAATGATTGCAGGACACTTATACAAAATGGGCGCAGACAACATTTTGAGAAGATTTGTACTAGAACACAAAAGGCTTAGAATTTTGGCAGAAGAGCATGAGGGAATAGTTGAAGGACATTACACAAGAAAATCTATTGCGTAGAAGGTTTTGCACACAAGACTATGGTGGCCAACAATTAACAAAGATGCTAAGGAATACTGCCAGAAATGTGATCTCTATCAGAGGGTTGGTAAACCTAACAGAAGGGTTGAGATGACTGTAATACCACAAGTGACTTTGAAAGTATTTTCCAAATAGGAAATAGACTTTGTAGGACCAATTAGCCCACCAACAAAGAGGTCAGGAGAAAGGTATATCATTACTACAACATAATACTTAAAAATATGGGCAGAAGCAAAACCAGTAAAATATTGCAACAGAGAGGCAGTAGCACACTTTCTATTTGAGAAAGTGATCACTAGATTTGTCTATCCAAGGATTTTGATGAGTGACCAAGGCACCCACTTTATCAATATTACTATCAAGGCTAGGACTGAGGAGTTTGAATTCTATCATTTGAAGTCCATCAGGCGCACCATTGTTGGACCCTTCGTAGTGGATCCTGGGGTTATACAATACGGTAATCATGAATTTGTTGGACCTACCGCACTTTGGGCACGGTAAACACATCAATGGATGTGTCAATAAACTCCTAGCAAGGGTGCATGGAGGAATTCTTTCAATGGATAGGTTAGTTCCTATCAATGTTAGCCTAATTGCATCAATCATGGGACTACCCATAGATGGGGAGAAGCCAAAGTAGTATTTAGAGGAAACAATGAAAGAAAAATCCATCTCGGATGAAATAAAGGTGAATTATGGTGCAAAGAGGGGTAATAGGGGAATTAGGATGAGTTACATCAACGATCCTGCGACCAGATTTGCAACACGATTGTTAGGTTGCAAACTAATGCGCAAGTGAAAAAAGGAGGAGGTACCCACATGGGTAGTTTCATCTGTAGCATAGTGCGCAAAGGGGAGCTCAATGAGTTGGGCCCCTTATTTACTAAATTCCTTTCTAGAATATTGCAAGGACACACAATATTGGGGCTCTGAGTTCCACTACTCGTTGTTACTCATCCTCATTGCATTGGTGGGATGGAAAGAACACACATACAATCTATTCCTTCCAAGGACAGGAAAGTGTGGCACAACACGCTACATGTCCCTTCGAAGTACAACAGATCTCAAGGAAACAGAAATAAACATTGACATTTTCACGTTGTACTTAATGGATATCCATAATAGATTGGAAGATACATGGAGGATCTCCCCATAAACTGTCCAGGAGTTTGGACAGATAATGAATTCCCAGGCATCACGCCATAGCATGTGGCTACAGGAAAAGAGGGATCCAACCAAGGAGTGGTTGTAGCTGAAGTACCACATGATGATGCAGGACCTCCACATGGAGGTTGAGGAGTGGCCTGAGGAGTGGAAAGTACCAGATATTCCAAGAACACAACCAACAATACAAACTCAGACGTAGGGTTGAACAGTCCTGTTGGCAGGCAAAATTGACACACCGTCAACTAGAAGGTCAAATCCAGACCAGGGTTGTCTAAATAACCCAATATGTTTGGAATGAAATGACTGGACAGGTTTAATGGCTCCGTAGGACAACTAAAGTCCTAAAAATAATAAAAGAAAATAAACTAATCTATAAAGCTATGATACTAATAATATAATTTTAATAAGTTACAAGTGTCAAAATAGAAACATGAATATGTGCATATGATTATAAACAATATATGTACAATTTACAAGATTTATTGGATATCTTGCGAAATGGATGTTTTTGAAAGTGTTTATAAAAGAGATAAAGAAAGCACATACATTTTTTTGAAAGTGTTTATAAAAGAGATAAAGAAAGCACATACATTTTTTTGTTTTCCATTGAATATTTAAAAGTCTAAAACTAATGAATGCTAAACAAATATAATTGAAATAAGAATAGACAAATAGTCAAAGATAATTCAGGCTGTGCTTGTTTCATTAATAAATAACTTAACTAAATAACAAGTAAACTAACCTATAACTAATCGACTAAACTGAATTTATCTCCCTGTGCAATTAAACTCCTAATTGTCCTGCGTGTGAGGGAAACCTATAACAGAATAGAGATAATACTCCCAGAACAAACTCAAAGATGTATCAGAGCGAGAATATAACAACATAATGATAAATATATAGATCTGGTGATCTTATAATAATGAACACTTATAAACAGAGGAAACTCAATAAAAATCATTCATGTGATCCATCATTCAATATCTAACATAAATCAACAATAATTATATGGTAGATTGATCACAGATGTAATAAGAAAAAAAAATTACAGACATAATTAATGTACTTAATAATATGAAATACCATACGATAACCAGACTAAAGATGCATCAAACATAAGAACATTTCATAAGATGGAGGCAAAAAACATAATGGGGTAAGCATCACACAGGTCTAAAGACAAATGATGAACAACTTCTCCATATCAGTTTTCAAAATCATATGTCCATAATGTATCCCAGCCAAAGATTTCCTCACTACTAAGAGTGACCAATATTTAAACTAGCTTAGGATTCACATA
>CBVK0100635846.1:0-11268 GCA_900067695.1 Picea abies
AGACGGACATAATGGCACTATTTTCGTCTCAATCCGAGCACTTTGAAAATTGAGCAAATTTTGATCCCCTGATCACTACCAGATCTCAAGAACCCAACAGAAGAAACGACACTCAAATTGGATGACCGGAGCTCCTAGAAATGGCCCGCAAAGGTGAGTTCCTCAACAACTTCCCTACATAAAAATGGCTTTGGCTTAGAAAATATTCAGCATAAACCTGCTCTAAATCTCCTCACATGGCCTCAAGAAGGCCTGTTTTATATAGATCTAAAGTTGGTAACCATATCCCAAGTTCCTCCCAAGATATGGCCTGAAAAAGAGCCCAATATCTCCCCCAAAAGGGCAAAAATCTCCAATAACAGGCCTAAAATCACTGAAAAATCATATCCTATGGTTAAAAAACCACTTTTATGAAATACTATTGGGCTAAGCCCCTTTTCCTGGGCGCGCCCCCCTTAAATATGGTCACATGGAAATAAAAGGCCAAGCGCCAGCCCTTAAGGGCTGTGTGCTGGCCCTTAGCCCGCATATAATGTTCACATGGAAAATTTCATAAGTTCACGCCTCACCTTATGTGCATATATCCTTGGTCACTACCTTGGTCGCATGCACCAAAGGTGCCGGAGGTTAAGCCTTGCAATATTGACCCCCACTCCTTTTGTTGTAATTGTAGTGGAGAGCCCCCTTTAAAGGTTGTGGTCATATATATATCATAAAACCCGCAGGCTGGGGCTTAGCCCCCATCCCCTTCCGCCTCCACTTTACCATTTAAAACACCTTATATAATATAAATTGCAGACTTGTGGTAACAAGCCCCTCCACTAGTGCGTTGATAATTTGAACTGTCCCTAAGTCATTTCCTCTACCAACATGTCATGGGGTCGAATCCCATGAGCTCCAAATTTTTTATTCAACAATCAAATGATAGGGTGCCACATGTCAGCCCATGCCTAGGCCACGTGACACCGTTTAATTTTTCGAGAATGTGCCACTTGTTAACATCTGATTGGATCACTGTCATCTGCCCAGTTAGCCTGCTGCTGTGCTGCCACATTTTTCAATTCTCTGTCAACATGATGACTTCAACATTGACTTTTTGCCTATTGACCTATTGACTTTTTGCATGTTTGGAAAAATGAACAGAATGCGATATAAGGAGCATACAACGTCCGTTTGAGCCCATTCAAGTTGCGATGGGTTTGTATCAACGAGGCCTATGCACACGTCCATTTTGAAGCCATTCTGATAAATTTGATTTTTAGGCCTTTCTAAGCCCCATCAAGTTCCTAGATCCGAATCTGAATCACACCTCTCCACTAAAGGACCTTTTGGTCCCAAAAAGGTTACTAACCAGTCAACAAGATCGGGATAGGCCACTCGGCTTGTCCTCTGTCTCTGAACTCTATCCTGTGCACCTATCACATCAAGATCAACTGTAACACAATCATGACAGCTGACAACACATTGTTAGCGATTTGAACCCTATCACATTTCACTGAAGCTACTATCATCCATGTAGATAACATTACTAATGATAGCATAAAAAATGCTACTACAAATGAACTGATATGTTTGTAATATTTTCACGACATAAGCTTATCTTGAAGCAAACTGCGATTGATTTTCCATTCAACAATCATCCCCTGTCCTTTCTTAAGATTGATTACTTCATTTGAAACAATTATTGGTTTGTTGCTTGCTTGAACTTCCTTCTTTAATTGTTCCATTGTTTGAAGAGTTTTACTTGCTTTTACATCATGAGCATGAACCACATAATCTTGACCTGCTTTAGTTAATTGAGATTTATTCTTTGTCCCGTAGAATATTGTTTTACGATCATATAAGTATGGACTACCTAAGAGCATTCCACATTCTCTTAGTGGCACAACATCACATGTTACCTCGTCTACAAACTTAGATGAAATTGCAAATTTGATTGTGCACTGCTTTGTTATGTGCATTTGATGACATTTTCTTATCCATTTAAGTGTGTAGGGCTTATGATGCATATGTGTTTTTAACCCCAATTGCTTAACCAATTCCTATGAGATTAGGTTAGATTGAGATCCATTATCGATTAATGTATCAACCTTAGTGTGTCGCATGAAGACCCTTATATGAAACAAGTTACTCCTACAATCAATTCCTTCACCAATTTTACTTGTCATACCAACCAATGAGACCTTATATTCGTCACCTGAATCCGATCCCAAGTCCGTTGGTCGTGTTTTCGCTACAACTATTTGCCTCCCTTTCTTTTCCTTGAACCACTTTGGCCTCTTCTCAGGATGCAATTGCCAACAACGGTCCTCATCATGCCCCTCTTTCTTGCAATGCTTGCAAAATGGATTCTCTTCCTTTGTCTCCATTGAACTTGACTTCTTTCCATGCCACTTCCTTTTGTCCTCTTTCCTTGAAGATGATTCCCCTTCTACCCCAACACCTGTTTTCTCTGCTTCAATGTACGTCACTTGAACATAAACCTCATCAAGGTTAGTTGGCCCAAACATGAATATAGTATTTCAAATATGTGCAGGTAAACCTCCTATATATTTCATTAGAGTTTCTTGGGTATGTAAAGGGATATCTAACATCAATGACATTTTTCGAAAGCCATCTGTGTATTCTTGCATTGTTTGTCGTTTTCTTAGTTTTAAAGCTTGCCATTCAATTAATTCTTTTTATTTATAACCCAAGGGATATAATTGCTTTCTAATTGCATAAATGAAACTTTGCCATGATGGAAATACAGTGCCCACTTGTTGCGTGCCATTTTGCAACTTTCTTTGCCACCAGATGAGTGTTGTGCCTGCAAGAAGTTGGTAACCATCTCCCAACTTCTTCCCAAGATCTGGCCTCAAAAAGAGCCCAATATCCCCCCAAAATGGGCAGAAATCTCTAATAACAAGCCTAAAATCACTGAAAAATCATATCCTATGGTTAAAAAACCACTTTTATGCAATAATATTGGGTTAAGCCCCTTTTCATGGGCGCGCACCCCCTATACATGGTCACATGGCAATAAAAGGCCAAGTGCCAGCCTCTAAGGCTTGTGTGTTGGCCCTTAGCTCACATATAATGGTCACATGGAAAATTTCATAGGACCGCACCTCACCTTACATGCCTATATCCTTGGTCACCACCCCGGTCGCATGCAACAAAGGTGCCAGAGGTTAAGCCTTGGAATATTTACCCTCGCACCTTTTGTTGCAGCTGTAGTGGAGTGCCCCCTTTAAAGGTTGTGGTCATATATATATTAAAGGCTGGGGCTTAGCCCCACCCCCCTTCCACCTCTACTTTACCATTTAAAATACCTTATATAATATATTGCGGACTTGCAGTAACAAGTCCCTCCACTAGCGCGTTGGTAATTCAATAGGCCCCTAACTCATTTCCTCTACCAACAAGTCATCACTAGCTGCAACTGTAAGTCTGCAAGAATCATTTTCTTTCTCCTGTACAAAACTATACAAAAACCATTCTGAGAATTTTGATTTTCAGGCCTTTCTGAGCCCCATCAAGTTCATGGATCCAAATTTCGATCAAGATTTCACTAGCTGCCTGTAAGTCTGCAAGAATCCTTTCTCCTGTACAAAACTATAAAAAAAGAAGTTACCTGGATTGTGAGCTCAAGGATGCGTAATTCTCACTCAGTCCCAGATTGATCACTGAAGACCATTGCTTCTGTTTTTCCTCTTTCATCTTGTTGCAGGGTTGCGATGAATCGATACTGTTGAGTGGCCCATCTGCAGAGAGAAGTGCACCTACAAATCTTGGATTGAGAGAATTCCAAGTCATTGAGGACAACAAGACAAAACTTGAAGCAAAATTTCCAGGAGTTCATGTTTCATGTGCTGATATACTGGCCATTGCAATACGCGATGCAGTGGTACTGGTAAATATAACATTTGTGTTTGCATTGCTTGTAATTGCCATATACAAGCTAAGGGGCCAAACCGGGATGTGCCCAGATTGCGGTATACAAGCTAAGGAGAATTGAGATGTGCCCAGAGGAAGGAGAATTGGGATTTCACATTTTTCTTCACAAGCCCTGAGCTTTTCATTGTTATTCTCTTCACAAAAAAACTGAATTTATCAAAGAGAACGAGACTCCGCGATGCCGCGGATGCCGCGATGAACCTTCTGTTTCCCTCACTCTCGTGCGCAATGGACCGCAATTTCTCGAGTTTTACGTCGAGATGCTTCAATTTCATGAGTTTTACGTCGAGAAGCTTCAAATTCAGCATCAATTCTGCCTTGAGCCGTCCTGTGCTATCCATGCAGTGACAACTATGACAAGTCGTTCACCTTTTAATAACTCATTAATTTTTTTTAAAAACATAATTTATATTTAAAATAAATAACATCAATTTTTACTTATTTATTTTTTAAAAATAAATAACTAAAATTTAATTATATATTTTAATATAATAATTATTTAAAAAGACAAATAAAAAAATGATTTTTTTAAGACTCGAATTAACATGACAGCTAGTTGGCACGAACAACACTGGAGGTTTGTGGAGCAAGAGCTTCGCTTCAGAGAAATGCCAATGGTTTAATATATGTTTAACTACTTGTGTGTTTAATTTTATTAAATATATTTAAAAATATTATTTCCAAGGTTATTTTGTGGAAATATATTAATGATACTCATGTATAGTTTGAGTGGTTTTAATGGTAATGTTTAAGAACATGTGTTTCCTCCTAAGAGGTCACAAGTTCAAATCCAGAGGGGGATAGGGTATGTATACAACCTCTACCATTTGCTTTGTCACCATAAGTAAAGTTGTTGTTGATTTAAGCATTCTTGTTCATTGTGTCTATATTGAATCAATGGTTACATAGATTTCGTACTCTTTTAATATCTCCTTCACTTCCATGCATGTAGATAATTATCTCACAAAAAATCAAGAAGGAATAAACTCATATTAGTTCTCTTACTTTATCTTGTTTGTGAGCTTGCTATTTTATACCTTAATTTAACTGTAATGGATCTTAATAATCCTTCACTTCCATCCATGTAGATAATTATCTCACAAAAACTCAAGAGGGAATAAACTCATATTAGTTCTCTTACTTTATCTTGTTTGGGAGCTTGCTATTTTATACCTTAATTCAACGAGAATGGATCTTAATAATGATGGAAACTGAATACAAAAAATGAACATCATCTAGGGGTAAGGCAACATTTAGGAAGTTGAATAGTTGATTGAAATCAAACTTCATCTAAATTCTAAGTTGGTTAAACCAACTAATTTACTCATCGAAGGAGAATTAATGGGAAGAGCATATTAGTGGTAAATAGATAGAAATAATGAATACATGTTGACGGGGCACCCCAACATAAAATTTGATAATTTCTAGTAATGTTTATTGAGTAGTTGTTGATGAAGTATGGTTAATGAGTAAAAAAATGACTAAGTCAATTAGGATTGTTGGTGGACTAACACACGATTGATAGTTTTCATGGATGTAATTGAACTCAATGGTTTTTTGGAGGCTGCATATTTGAGACTCTATACAATGACTAGGGGAGTGCATGACTATTGTGGATTCTAAAAGATTGATATTTGTTCAATATTCTTTGATTCCATAAGAGTTTGGGCAAGATTTGATTTTAGGTTGAAATCTCTACATCAAATGGATCATCTTCACAAATTGATTTCATTTTCTTCACCATAGCTATTAGACTTCCTACCAAGCCATCAAATCCCATTTTGAGTTGATACTTTACTACCTCCCATTACTATTGCAGTTAGCTCAAACATTGATCTTTTCAATCACTTCAATGCCTGCAGAGGTTAGTGGAGGATACACCTTTCATGCTTCCTCACTGGTTTGCATATTTTTGAATGTTTGGTGTTTAATTACATATTAATGACATTGATCACTCCCCCCTTCCGATTCCATAGATGGAAATCATGCTATATATTCACATGAGCCAAAATATTTGTGATGTGTTTGGATTTATTAGGTCTTGAATGATTTTTTAATACAAGGAGTTGGTTTATACATAAATTTTTTTCTCATTTGAGTAGTTCAAACATAACTAGCTAGATTTGTTGAGTATTTGTCTAATTTTAATCATCGATTAACTACATTATTTCTCTTCTAATTTCTTTGATGTGCTTGCCAATAAGTTATTTTCCTTTCTTGTTTGAATTATGTAGTTCCTGCATGCATCGATTTCAAACTACTATTTCATTGTTTCATATTGATATTAAGAGATCGATAAGGGTTGTTACTTTGTCATCATTTTTTTCCCCTTTGATGCTTCCAATTCCCAAAATTAACATAATGAAACTATTCACCATATATCCTAGCTACTAGATTCCTCTCATGAAGTTCCCTTGATCTCAGTATTTTGGATTTGTTTTGAATTTCAATATGAGCTTGGTTCCTAATTAGAGCATGCAATATTTTCAATTTTAGCCTATTAGTTTTGATTGCCAACATGCATTTGAAATTAGGGTACACTTTGATTCTCACTTTTGTAAATAAAAGCATATCCTCTTTCTTTCTTTTCACTTCTCTTTTGGCACATGAATAAAATAAGAGATAATTTATATCTTGTTTGCATGCCTGTTTATTTCTCATTGTAAGACTATAATTTTGATTTGTCTTATTTTGGAAATGTTTCAGAAATATCTAAATGCCTTTGAAAAATATAACTCCAAAACCTCAAAAAAAAGAGAAAGGGGTAATGGAGGAATAGTAGGCCGCTATACAAGAGACAATGAAAAAATTCAAATACCTCTTTAATTAGACACTTCAAGCCATCGGAGATTGGCTAATTTTCTAGATTGCTCTAAGTTGATACAAATTTTCAAGGATAAGAAATACCTTCCATTACCTATATTGATTGATCTAGTAGATAATGAAGAAAAGGATAACAAATTTTACCACAACATCAGGAAATCGTTCCTACATAATGCAACAACAAGATCTTCTATATTTCCTTGTATAGAAAAAAATTCATTGGGTCATCGACTATGTCAAAATAAAAGAAATAATAGTTGTCAATGACATGGGAATGTGTATAGCCTCATTTCATCGTAGTGAACTTCAATGACACTACACGTTTTTTGAGTATGAAATATAGATGACCTCTAAGTGTGTTGCAAGGTTCTTGAAAGATTGTAACAAATTCTTGGAGGAATGGTGGAACACAAGGAAACAATTTATTCAAGAGGCAGAAGTATTTATCCATCAACGAACTCGAGGGAACCATATATTTATGCTAGGGATTTTGTAAGTATAATATATGGAGAAAAGTGTTATCAACATTTAAAAGTTCCATGGGTACCATTGTTGCATGGTGTGGGGAAGAAAGGGCTAAAATTTAACTGGGTAAACATTTTCTCTCACAATTTAATGAAGTTCCTATTAAAGGTCAAGTTCTCTAAACTTGATTCTCCCCCGTAAGTTTTATATGTCATCTTATTTGATAGATACCATATGTTGCAAAAATGAGTTCTAAGGTATGGGTTGGTGTTGAACTCCTTTTGAGTAATTGATACAAGTTTATTGTCAAATTTTATGGAAGCACAAGAATATGAGACACTTCATCAAATTCATAATCATTTCTTCCCCTGACTATATTAAATCATTTTTTTCACAAAAGAACCTAGATTAATTGATGAATCTATGGATGCATTGAGTAAGATAGGACATCAGTAAGTGGATGATAGTTGAACTTATATCAAAGTATATGGGGCAACTAAGTGACCTCATTTATTGCCCAAATTTCTTCTCGATAGGTTACTGATTATGGATATTACTTATCAAATCATTCTTCATGGTTTTAATGCATCATTAAGTAACTAAAACAATAAGTGTTTTCCTACATACCTACTTTACATTGGAATGTATGGCTTGAGTAATGCTAAATTTGTTGAGAAGGAAGCTCATGCTATAGAAGAGTATAACTTTAGAGAGGGTAGGTATATGAGACAATGACCCTAAGTTATTGGTTGAGAATCATGCCAAAGATGTGTAATACACATGGCCTTACATTCATAAGAATTGGGAAGAAGAGAGGGTCCTGGAAAGGGAAAAATATTTCGAGGCGATGCTACATAAGAAATCCTTTCTCCTAAATGTAGCAGAGAAGAAGAATAAAATAGATAAAGAGAATAGGAAAATGATAGAAGAAGAATAAGAAAGAAATAAATCTAAGGTTGATGTTGAGGTCACTGAGTTTTAGTGGGAAGTTGAAGAAACTAGGAGAAAATATGAAGAATAAAGGTTGGAAAATGAGAGAGTATCCTAGGAGTAGGGAGTTATTTCATAGTGGTTGGAGGAAGAGAGGAAGAACAAAAGATGAAGGTTGAAGTAGCTGTCGAAGTTGAGAAAAAAGAAGAGAAAACAACAAGAAAGATTAGAAAGTATCCTAAAACCATCAGGACCTGGGCCAATTGAGGAGGTCTACGCTCCTCAATGTTTCCAAAATATACCTTCTTCCAAGATGATAATTGGATGAGATATTCTGAGACCCACTCGTGTATATGTGGTAGATCTTGATAACTTTAATTTTGATAGAAAGACCAAGAAATTTTTAGGTAATGTCACGACAGGAAGAAAATTGTTGTTGTCAAAGATTTTTTTTTGAATTATCAAGCTATTGTTTTGAAAGTAGAAGAAGTTGGATTACAAGCCCTATCATCTGCAATGATAAAATTAAGTGAAGAAATTGTTGTTGTAGTTAGCTTAACTATCAAACAAATGAAGAAACAACAAGATAAAATTGCCAAGCTAGATAATGAAGTCAATATTTATCGAACCTACCAATGTGATCCCACTAGTTTACTTAATTATGCTCTTATAATTAAGGATAAATCGATTGATATTAAGAGGAGGTTCTTTGGAAAGTGAAAATGTTCTAGAGACAAGTTGACACTATGTTAGATCTTCATAAACATACCTTATCATGTAATATTGTAAGAGAAGAACTACAATTGCAATTTAATTATTTTAGAAGGTGGAAAGGATATATGCAGACGTTTGACTTTGAGGTACCCCAATACATTGAAGATAAAATTTTTTCTATTGATTGTAGCTTTGATAATTGGAAGAACCTAGCTGATCCAAAAAGGATCCATAGAAGGGAAAAAATTAGAAGTTCCCAAAACTCAGTTAAAATGGAATGATCACGAAGAGCGCACCACAAGATTTCTAACGGTGAAAATGACTCATCAAACAGAGTTACGGATCAAAAGATATAAGCGGTCAAAGTTTTGGTCAACCTAGCCCAGTGAGCAGGGATGAGTCAACATCCGTACTGCTGATGACAACATCAATATAGATGACATCAACATCTGTACAACCTACGTGGAAAGAGCATAGGGTGACACATGTCATGATGACATCAACATGCCATGTGGCAACACCAGAGGCTGCCACTTATCACTCAAAATTGAACTTTTTAGGGCGCCACGTGGACCAGTAAAAAGGTGCCACATGGTACCCAGGTGACGACACATGGCACTACCCAGAAGGTGCCACGTGTTCCGAGGTGACTTCAACATACAAAGGTGGACAAATCAGTGGATGCCATGTGGCCCAATAGGAAGGCACCACATGGCACTCCCGAAATGAACAAGAAGGCCCCATGACCAAAAATTAAAAAAATAAATATAACAGAACTCTGCCAAATATGGCGGAAGTTCCGCCACATAGGGAAGATTTGCCAAATTTAACCATCTCCATAACCTCCGCTAACTTCCCCTCCACATTTAGTGGAGTGTGCCAAAACATCTACCATATTTAGCACAAACCACCAAATAGTCCGCCAAATGGAGTGAAGTCCACACGATTCAACCCTAGGACCTCCGCTAACCCACTCTCTAAATTTAACTCTGCCCACCAATGCACCAAAAACCTTACTTATTACATAACTGCCTAAAATTTGTATAAGAAGGGGTTTCAGGCAGTGCATTCAGGACAGAGCATGAGAGGCAGACCAAGCGCGTCCATACAGTATGAATCTGTATGGATTTTTGCATAGTTTTTGAGAATTGGCATGGATTTCGAGATCTGTCTAGTGATTTATTGCAAGAGCAGTGGCACGCAAACCAAGGCAAGGGTGCCTCTTGGGTCAAAAAGTGTTCGGTTCTGATCGAGGTGTGGAGACAATCATTTTTAGGTAAAATGATGCCACGAATGCAATGGTGGTGTTAGTTTTCTGATCTGAGCAAAGATTTTGTAGCTTAACTCTAGAATGAGGTATACTTATGTATTTTTCCAAATTCTTTTGCCGAGTTAATAAAAAGCCCTACCCATTTGAGAGTAGAACCCGAAGACGTAGTCCACTGGGGGCGAACTTCATTATGAACTTTTTGTGTTCATATTTGATGCTTATGTCTCTTCATTATTGAACTTTTCCTTCTTTATGATTCATTTTACTTTATGCTCATTTAATACAATTCTTTAATAAGTCACATTGATGAAAAGATCCCGGATCATGTTGGTATCAGAGAAGTCATAGTCACATTGATGAAAAGATCCCGGATCATGTTGGTATCAGAGAAGTCATCTTTGACTTGAATTGTTGAATGTGAATGCTTACTAGGGCCAAGCATAAGCAGGGTGAAGGAACTCTTAAGATTTTCAATCCTGAAGTTGGTCGTGCACCCCAAAGGAAGAAAATGGCTGAATAGGACAATCATGATGAACATGATAAAAACTTCCATATGGTCTTTTATCGCATGTCAGAAATGGTCGGGCGAATGTATGGAGACTACGAGAAGAGGATGAAGAAGAAAGGGAAGAAAAAGGAAACACAAGCAAATGATAATGATTCAATGAATCAAGGGGATGGAGGAGACCCTCCTAAGCCTCCATCTTCACCATCAAGTTCTAGCTCTTCTTCCTCTGAGAATTCTCATCATTCTCATAATTCTAGACATAAAATTTCTTTTAAGAAGCCATTATTAAAGCTTGATGTAAAATTTGCTTTACCTATGTTTAATAGAGATGCTAATATTGAAAAGTTAGATAATTGGATTCGATAGGTTGAATTATATTGCCGTGTTCAACATATAGATGAAGAGGAAGTTAAAGTGCAATTGGCCTCTTCGGTTGGAAGGCACCGCTCTCGTATGGTGGGAGAGAAAACTTCATGACATAAGTAGGTGTGGTAATCTTCTTTCCTCATGGTCGACATTTAAATCAACGACAAGGAAGCAATTTTATCCATTGAGTTATTTACATAAATCAATGATGGAATGACAAACTTTAAGACAAAGTAAAGGTCAAACTGTACAA
>CBVK0100635847.1:0-11267 GCA_900067695.1 Picea abies
TATATATATATATATATATATATATATATATATATATATATCCCTTTGTTTTTACTCATTTTTTTCCTTCTTTTCTCTCAATATTTTTTTTTTCATATTTTCCAAGTTTTTTTCTTCTTTTTATGATTTGTTTTATTTCTTCTTTTAATGATTTTGTTAACAACAAAATTAAGTTTTTTTGCCTTTATTTTATATAAGCATACATTCCCCCACCCCTATAAAAAAAAACAAAAAACCAAGAATGCTTGACCATTTTTTTAATTAAAAAAAACTTAAAAGGATTTCATGGGAAATTTATGCCTAACCCTCAATTTTTTTAATAAATAAATACCTTAAAAATATTTCATAGCAAAAAATAAAAAATTATTTTAAAATGAAATTAAAAAATAAAAATAAAAATCAAAATTAGAAAAAACAAAAAAAACATTGATTTTTGTTAAAAGAAAATTAAAAAATAGAAAGCAATGAAGAATAGATATATTCCCCCAAACAAATTCCCCATCCATGCCCCTCTCCTTCCCACTCCCACCTTCCTCACCCTTCCATCCCCCACAACCACCCATTACAAGAGTGGCAGACTGCTTCTTTAATGGGAAGGAACAAGGGAGGCGAGGAGAGATGGACAGACATGGGGGAGGGGTGGGTTTGGAAGCCCCACCCAATATTGTTACTTTTTGTTGTTTTTTATTTTCATTTCCTTTTTTATTTTCTCTCTTTTTTCGTTTTAAAATGTTTTTTAATTTTTTAATTCCTTTTTATTTTTTTCAAAAAATGTTTTTGTTTTCTCCTAGAATGGGGTGACAATGGGTGGGGCCTAGGGTGCCCATGTGGCACGCCATGTTTTCACCCCATGATCCATCATACAATGACCTCTCATCATATTAGGATATGGGTAGGGAGATCATTCACATGGTGAATGTCATGGAGATAGAAGGGGGAGGTACGTAGCCTCCATTTATACCATTAGTGATGATGTTGGGTATGAACTAGCCTCTTGGGTATGACATTAACTCAATGCTGGTAGTTATGATCATGTAGGGAGCATTGAATAAGGCAGGTACTGAACTTAAGGTGGATTTTCAAAAACTGATGAGGAGTAGTCCAGATGATTCAAAAGTGATGAGAATGCAGGTGAAGGGAGGTATTTTTCTTCATTCATTTTTGGAAGAGGTGAGGCGATGGTTGGCTTTAAGGTTATCCGAATTAAGTACCAGTTCTCCCAAGATAGGGGGACATGGAATGTATTGGGGCTCTTGCTAGGTAACCATTATTGTTCTTTTCTATCCCTGGTTTGGTTTCCTCCTTCCTAGTCTTGGGTTTTCTTGCTCGGTGCCTCTTGTTCTCATTCTCTTTCTCAAGTGGAGGGGTTGGTACTGCTATTCAAAATTAGGAGGGTTCAAATGGATCTCCCCTTTCATCTCTTTTCACTAGTGAATTTCTTGTGGTCATCTATGGTGTGGGTGTGGTTAATCCTCGCTCTAGGTTTGTGATTTTTTCTAGTAGCAACAATGGGTAGAGGTTTCAACATGGGAGAAATACAAGGAGGATTAAGGGGAAGGGGGGGATTCTTCTTCCCAAATTCATCCCTCTCCGACTAGAGAAGAGAGTGATGCATGGGAAGAGAGACACCAATTTATGGATAACTATTAGGAGGGTGTGAAGCAAGAAGTTGAGGCACTAGAGGTGGTAGTCATGGATAAGCATTGAATGATTCCTGATGAAAATATAATGGAGAAAATTCAGAGTTGGGTGGAGGACCCAATTCACTCTTGGACTTGGGACGCCAAATTATTTAGGACAACAAAGGTCTATTATCTTGTGAATACTTTGGTGGCTCAATCCCTAGAGAAAAATAAGGAGCAACAAGAGATACTCCACATGATAAGAATATTTAAAGGCAAGTTTGAATTAATGTGTCTGTTAGTTTTTGGCATCAAGATCATGGTTTTGAAAGGAAAAAGAGGAGGTCAGAAATAAAATCAATTTGAAGGGTCCAATGGCTTATCTGGAGCCCATACCAACCCCATAGTAATGGATGGATACCCACAATCCTCCAAGGATGCTGAGGAGAAGGATGAGGATGTAAAATTGGTGCTAGAGGAGGAAAACACCCTTTCTCCCAAGGATTGACAACATGTTTGACTATTTTCTTTTAAAATTAATTTTTGTTTGTGTTATTATGGACATCTATAAACTTATATTTCTACTATTTTTCCTTTATGAACATGATATTTTTTAAGAACTCAACAATGTCTAACACACAAATTTTGAACATTATCACTTGGGCAGAGGATTTGGTTTCCCTCAAGGCAGGTCACCCTTGATCTTTTGATGTAATACCATTTTATGTATATAATAGAAATAAAAATTTGTATGTTTTGGATTTAAAAAAATGTTTTTGTTTCTTTTCTATTTATTTTTATTTTTTAATGTTTCCTATATTTGTTTTTCTTTTTTCTTTTAAGAGGTTAGGGAATTTGTGGTTTTTTTGTTGTTGTTGTTGTTTGTTTTTTAGAATTATTATTATTGTAATTCAAAGTGTGTGTTTTTATAATTATAATTATTGATGTTATTGTTATTTTAATTCGGAAAAAACATGTCTTTTCCCCCTCGTTCAAGGTTTTTTTTTTCCATTCTTTCATTATTTTCTCTCAATTTTGTATTTATTTTTCACATTTTTTTCTTTGTGGTTTTGATAGCAACAAAATTGGGATTTTAGGCTATTCTTTAAAAAATATTGTAATTTTAAGCCCGAATAAGAAAAGGGGTTGCTATCAATAACACATATTTTTGACTCGGGATTTGATTTTAAGATTTTGGGTGCAACGGTGCTATTTGTGAAGGCCATGAGTTTCACAAAAGTTGCAATTTTGACCCCCCTAAAAATAGTGGGTGCTGCTCAAAGAACCATTTTTTGATTATAGAGTTATTTTAAGGTTTTGGTTGCAACAATATGAGTTATTAAGGGTATGATTCCAAAGAATTTGTAATTTGAACTTGAAAAAAATGGTTATATTGTTGACACCACCTTTTGGTTTGGGGATTTATTTTAAGGTTTTTGTTCACAACATTTTGAGGTTGTTAAGGCCATGGTTGCAAAAGGTGGTAATTTTAAACTTGAAGAAAAAAGGGGTGATGTCAATAACACCACTTTTTTAAACAAAGGTTGATTTTGATGGTTTTAACTAAAAATATGGGTTTTTAGAGCTAGAGATTTAGTTTTGAGGTCATAGTTCTAATCAAGTCGATTACTATGTTCTAACTAGATGATCAAGATGTGATAACTAAAAATACATATAGTTGCACTTATTTGTTATGAATTTTTGTCGAGGGATATTAATGATTTATTTTGAAACAAAATTACAAATATATGAATAATATGTAGGTTTTAATTTAAGAATCATGATTTCCCACCTTTTGATTCACAATTAGTTACTATGGATCTTTCTTTAGAGGGGTGGCAAGAAGTTAAAATCAAGAAGAAGAAAAAGGGAAAGATCGAGGATTATTTTATAAATGGAAAAAAATGAAATGTACATTACTAATGTAATTTCAATATTGTAAGTGTAGTATTAACTTGTACTCTCATAAGTGCAATATGCACCTATACTTACTTTTATTCTTATTGTATCCTGAGCACCTGAAGAATGTGATTTTCATTCTATAATGGAATGTAAATTGCAATTTTTTTCTTGGAAAAAAGTTAGGTTTTAATTTTAAAAGGTTTTCTTGGTAAGACCATCTTATATAATGATCTTGGATTCTTTCTTTAACATTCTATAATTTGTTCTATTTTTATAGTTTTGACAATTTGTTTTAATGAATTTACTGAATTTTCTCTACCCTCTCTTTGAATTGAAATTTTCTTCCAAGAAACATGTTATTTAGTTTTCCTCTTTTTGGTGGCCCGGAAATTACAGCTCCATCTTCTACTCCCAAAACCTCTTCTTTAGGTTTCACTGGTATATGAATCCTTCAAGAGAAATATTCATACCCCAGTCCATGAATTGTGCCAGAACATAGCCAAATTATAAACTAATTGATAAGACAACTCCCTATTTGGCATTGTAGACTTCCACCATGTATACAAATTTTAGTGGATGCATTGACTTCTCTGAATATTTTTATGCCAACATAGGCAGGGACTTAGCTACTTCATAGCTCTATTTTTTTAATAAGTTATTTTTTGAAAAAGTGCATTAAAAAATAAGTTTATTGCAAAGTGCATTTGACTTAAATTATAAAAGTGAATCACCCATAAAGTAGCTTTACTATTATTTTTAGCTCATTTTTTGTATGCAACTTTAATTTATAAAGTGTTTTTATTGTAAAGGTGATTCTTATTTTTTAAAAGCAGGTCACTTATATATAAAATAGAGCCTCTGGACAGAGTTAGACAACAAGGACAATTTTTTTATTTATTTTTACTTTTTACAACACGATAACTTCAATTTCCACCCATCATCATGTGGATCAACCTCCACTTGCCACATGACACCTCTGTTACTTTTTATGAATTTATTCAAAATGACATAACTTTGACATTTTCAGTTCATTTTAAGTTCTCTTTTTTTGAAACTGCCTATTTTTTGAGCTCTTTCCATTTGGATGGTGAGTTTCTACTTTTGAAGCCATCTTACCTCCACAATTTATTCTAGCTAGTCCAAGTGGTATCCTACTTAATAGTTGTTGGATAGGAATTTTGGATAAGTTTTGGGATTTGTGCCATAAAAAGCTAAAGAATAAAAGACAGTTAAAATTTGGACTAGAGCATGCGACAAAGAGCGGAATCTAAGGAGTCAAAGCATGCGATAGGAGGAAACACGATGGAGTGGTGCGAAAAAGGAAGAAAAAATTTATTAACCATTGAGTTTTTTGGGACATTTTTTCCACTTTGTAACCATGTTTTAACGGGATTATCCCTATCTTTATGTATAAATATGTAAATGGTTTTGGGTAGAGGTGTTGGCGATAATGGTAGTTCATTGTTGATGAGTTGAGTTTTTGGCCAAGTGTTCGGATGTGATGATTGAGGTTTTCGGGGATAGGCTCGCACTGCAGCAGAACGACTTAAGTAGGTTAGGGTAATGTTTATTGTTGTATATTTTGTAGCACAGTGTGCAACTGTAAGGATATTTTAAATAACTAATATAAAAATCTATTCATTGTGGACGTAGCCTAGTTTGGGGTGAACCATGTTAAACCATGGTGTTGTTGTGTGTTGTTGTTATCTGTTTTCTTTCTATTATGGTTAGTACACACACTTAATATGAATGCATGGTTAATATGAATAAATTGGTTGATGGTTCCACGCACTGGATGAATGGTTTGGTTACATGTTAGCTACTGTTATGGATTGCCGCACATATAATGAATGAATGAATGTTAAGTAGAGTAATGTCGCACATAGGGTATAATGAATGGTAAGTAACTATTAAGTAGTGGAAACTGTGCACCCAGTGAAGGAATGAACAATGGTTAGTAAGAACATGTTGAATTCCTCACTTCACCTCATCATTGCAGAAAATTGGTTCCTACAACCCCTCTAGATTCCTTGGGTGAGACTTCACTTGCTTGCAGGTGATGCTGAAAGGACCAATGTGTAAGTATTTTGTTGGTATGTTATCTTTGAACCTAGGGTCTACCCACCGAGCGCCAACAAAAGGTTACATTGCAGGGACTGGAATTTGTAACCGAGGGGAATGTTTTGGAGGATGAATAAGGAATATATCATAGAATGGTTCTTGAGGAAGGAACACGAATTTTCCAGAGAACAAAATAGGAACCCATGACACAACGATGAACAATTGTTGCAAAGGTATGTATTTACAGATCTTCATGAAATCTTCTTTGGTGAGTTTATGATAATTTTGATTGAATGGTTAGAGAGGTTAGTTGAGAACTTTGGAAGATATCGACTTGAGGCTCTGAGAAACTAGACTCCTGAGCAGATCAGACAATTGAATACAGTAAGTACTAAGGTTTATCAAGTGGTTTATTTTTGGTTGAATAGTATATTGGGGGGTTACATTACAAAGTTTGCAATAGATTGTACCCAGTCTTATAGTATCATAGAAAGAGATTTTTTCAAGGGTCCGTGTGGAAGATTTTTGAACGCATTGTCTAGTAGGATAAAGATATTGTTGTGCGACAAGAATGTTATGAAAATGGAATCTGATTTCTAGGTGCCTTCGTTCACATAGGGGGACTTGGGGATGACCATAGGATGGTTTGAGAGTGGAAGAAATGAGTAAGGAACAGGTGGACTGAGGATGCTGATAGAGGAAGACAGTGAGTCAGATGAAGATATTGGAGTATTGTGTTGTGGGAAAAGGTTTAGGTATAGAAAGAAGGAAATTGTGGCTGAGAGAGAAGAGAATCACAATATGTTCGAGAAAAGACAACCCAAAATAGTGCTCTAGATCATGCTGTATAGAGAAAGAAAAGAGAAAGAAAAGGATCCTTAGTATGGTCCAGCAGAAGAAGGAAGTCCATCTTAGATTGAAATCTACGTCAAACTCACGATCTCGTGTGTGTCATTGAGACCTGAAGCAGAAACCATAACTGTTTCAAGAGAAATTGTAGTTGGTGGAGGAAGTCAGAACAATAGTGAGAATAGTGGAAGTAGTACAACGAACAAGAATCTGTCCGCATCACCGAAGGTAAATAGTACGTAGAGTTCAATGGAAAGAATAGTTAATTCTTTAAGGATGTATGAATTCCATGGAGTGCAGTGGGAATATCCAGACCAACATTTGTTTGTATGTGACATGATATGGACTGTGAAGAATGTCCAGGATGATGCAATGAATATTGCACAATTAGAAATGACATTTAGAAATCATGCACTGATATGGTATATGAAATACTAGACTACTACACCAATAGGATAATCAAGAATGTTGGAAGATATTAGACAATATTTACTAAAGGAATTTCGGAAGTCGAAATCCAAGTCATAGTATATCACAAGGATGAAAGAAATTAAGCAAGTACATACTGATTCAGTATGGGATTTCGATAATAGGTTTAAGGATGTGATGGGTAGGTTGACATTCCAGATTCCTGATGAACTACAAAGAGAATGGTTTATTGTAGGTTTGTTTCCGCACATTCTTTGTCCTCCAACACAACAAAAAGTCACGTCACATCCAGAAGCTTTGGAAATTGTGATGAATTTAGAATCATCTTCCGTAGGAGAAAAAAATGCAGGGATGGTGCAAGTGCATGAATAACTAGTAGTATTGAAAATCCATATGCAAGAGATTACTAAGGGGAAAGAAAAATGTGAACAATTTTGGTGTATAACATGTAAGACATAATGACATCGTAAGGATGAGTGCCAAACATTTGTGCAATATATGGTTACAAGAGCACCGAAACCATTGGTAGGAGGAGTAGGTTATTGTGAAATATGCAAGACATGGGGGCATCATCCGACTGCTTGTCCATTATTGCAGAAGTACCAGAGTAGACCTGGGAATTTGTTTTGTAATTTTTGCAAGTTTGTAGGACATGCTGAGAAAGATTGTCGTGCATTTGACTTAATGAGAGAGGTCACTTCAGATGCATATAGAATCCAAGAAGAAAGTTATGCAGTAGAAGGAGTCATGTATTACAATACTATGAGGGGATTTAACCATGGTGGACAAGGAGGATTCAACTAAGGTCGAGGACGAGGAGGAAGAGGACCAATCATTTGTTATAACTGTAATCAACTAGGACATTTAGCAAGAGATTTCCCGAATCCATGCACAACAGGCACATACTCTAGAGCATTGGATCATGCGATAGAAAACTGTCCTAAACTGATAGAAATATGGCAGGAAAGAAGTAATCAGAACTAGAAATAGAACCAGAAAATCCAGATGATAGTTGTAGAACAACATGACGATCAACCCATACTAACAAGGGTTATGCATGGCGAAGCTAGAACAAGAGCATACATGACGAAAAAGGGAAAATGGATTGAGAAATGGGTAAGAAAAGAATCTAAGCCTATGCCAACATTTAATCCACATAAAGAGAAAGATACATTTCAAAAAACCATAAAAGAGATACTAGGACTGGACTAGATAACAACTACATCAACTGAGCCAACAATATATGATATGCCATTAGTATGCAATCACATCATTCCAGAGAGATCATCCGAGAAGGTAAGCACTTTGAAAGATTTTCTAAAGATCTGTTTAGAGTTGATGAAGGACGAAACAATGTTGAATATATTGCACGGGATGGTTGATCAGTGTACCCAATATAGAAAAGTACCGACTAAAGAGAGAGTAGTGAACTGAGTATTACTCAAGAAGAGGAAAAATAGAGAATTCAGATTGAGTGCATACATAAAAGATTATGAAATGGACAACATCATTTTAGACTTAGGATATGATGTAAACATTCTTCCTAAGAAGACATGGTAAATGATGGGGAAGCCTATGTTAATTTGGTCACCCATTCAGTTGAGGTTGGAAAACCAACATAAGATAGTATCAATTGGAAGACTGATTGGAGTAAATGTTAACATAGATGGAGTGCATAGTGTTGCAGACTTTGAGGTCATTGAGATCATGGATAACATTCATCCATATCCAACGTTTCTCAGACTAGATTGAGCCTTTGATAATCAGATGACTATTAATTTGAAGAAAATGGAAATGATTTTTGAAGTGGGATATTTGAAGTTCATTGCACCATTAGACCTTACAGAAGCAAGAAGGTATGTGGAACTCGCAAGGAAATAAATATACAACTTGTATAATATGACCACGTGCATGGATGATAATGTTAATCCTAAGACCGATGGTGTGCTTAGTTGGAGAATCATTATCTCTTGTGCATTGGATTCATGGGAAGGACTTAAACATTGGCAATATTGGTTACACGAAGTATCGACCAGAAGATGTCCTCTCATTACTCACTCTTTGCACTGGATTGGAACATAGGTATGTGATGCACCGAGGTTTGATGGACTAACTAATGTCAGTTATTTTGTAAGGTAATTTGAGTTGGAGATACCTAAACAACAAATATTTTTATCATTAGATGTTGCACTGAGAGGAACCCTAGTGAGATGGTGGGAAACACATAAGGGAGGAATATGAGACCGACAGGATTGTCAAAGGATGATGCAGATCACATTTGGAACAAAAGGTGAAGAAATTATGCAGAAATATACAGGGTTGATTAGTTATACATATCATATTGTGAAATTAATTATGACTCGAAATCGAGTGCCTCAATAGGAATGGACACACATGTTTATAGATACACTAGAGACGGTCCCCAAGAACTGGTATCTAGAACTAAAAATGCGTAGAGGGACAACAAATTGGCAAGAGATAACCTGAAATTTCAAGGTAACATTTAGTTTTGAAGCTGAATCACCTTTAGTATATGTAGCTCTACAATTCATCAGGAGTAATATTTTCATAGAAGAAGACCAGATAGAAATAACACTAGTGTGTAATGCACACAGAGAAGTTGTGACAATTTGTGAATTACTGGAACGTACACTATTATTGAAGAAGACTAAGATGAACAAGATCCAATAAATGTGAAAGTACTAGATACTAAAGGGGAGTGCACAATATAAGGTCCATAAATTGAATCCGATGCATATGCGAAGCCATTAAGAGTGAGAAAAGTGAATATTGGCACGAAAGAGAAACTTAAGTTTGTGAATATTGGTGACTATTGGAATGATGAGACCATTGAAAAGATTTCAGATTTGCTAAATGAATATTTGGATTGATCCGGATTTTATGAGAAGAATTAAAAGAATACATATTTATATTAATAACATAGAGACTCTATGAATAATAACATAGATACATTAAAACTTGGCTTCTATTAATAAAGAAATATGTTGAAATTGTAAAATGTAGACTGAAACAAGCTTGCTAGAATGGTGGTAGCTTATCTCTGAGAAGAGATGTGATGCATGCGCTCATTCACAAGAACATGAGTATAGGAGGCTCCAAAGGCCGTTTTACATCAAACACGAATTCCAAACCCTAGACATCCAAAAACCTAACCCTAGGAGATGAAGCGTAAAAAGTCATGTGGGTGATGTTGGGGTAAGTTAGTACATCAACTTCCTGAGGTCGTAACTTTTGCATACGATCTACATTTTAGGCACATGATATCCCATTGGAAAGGTATATCCAAGGACTACAAATTATTTCGTCACATTTGAATTTTCTATATAGTACGATTGTGGCAAGCCCAAAAAACGTTGTTTAGGGCCTCAAAACAACCCCGAATGTTTAGGACTCAAAAAGATAGAAAAAAATTGCCAAGATGAAAAGTGAAACTTCCAAGATGAAATATGTAAGTGAGCTAGTTGGAATAGGTGGGTCATCACCAATATCCACTTGGATCAATCCTCCCCAATTAGGAAGCAATGGTCTCCATTGTGTTGATTTCCCCCATCAAATGATGAAATTTCTTTTGAATTTGGCCCCAGGTGAGACACTTGCCTTGGTGTAGGAGCTGACCATATTTGACAACCTGATAAAGCTGGATCCTAATTTGGCAAGTTCCCTTAACCTATGTGTCCATGATATGATCAGTGGATGCCTATTCCATGTAGTCAGGGTTGAGCTTTGTGGGTGTCAATTGTTTTGCTATCTACGAGGTGTCCAGTAGTGGTGGAAAATATGGCTGAAGGAGGTCCACATTAAATATTGGATGCAATCCAAGGAAGGGGGGAATGTTGAGCTAAAAATAATTATCACCCACAACCTTCGTGATGGTGTAAGGTCCATAGTGGAGTGGACGAAGCTTCTGATGGGGCCCTGTAAGGAATTCTTTCTACAACTGCAACCAAAATTTATCTCCCACCTGAAACTTGTGTGGCACTCGGTGTTGATCATGGCACTACTTGTACTTGGCATTGGACTTCTGCAAAATATCATAAACCTATTGGAGGATGTGTTGGATTCGTTCAATGAACTAAGTGGATTTTTCAGCTTCAATTTAAGCATGGGACGATTCTACCTGTATGGATGTAAGGGATAATGCAACATCCATGGGACCCAATGGTTGAAATACCAACCCCACTTGAAAGGGGCTATGGTCAGTTGAGTTATGTATGGCTCTATTGTAATTATGTTGAACATAGGGAAGACTCTCATCCCATGTGTGTGGATGCTTGGAATTGTACATGTGCAATATATGCATTATCATCCCATTGACGACCTTAGTTTGGACATTCGTTTGGGGGTGGAAGGCAATGGATTTGGTGAGCTTGGTGTCAAGTCGTG